>VDFB02137314.1:0-112652 GCA_007258455.2 Sequoia sempervirens | reverse complement strand
TAAGGCTATGGTTGAGACAAAGATAGGTTTGAAGATTAAGTGTCTGAGATTGGATAGAGGTGGTGAATTCACTTCTAGTGAGTTTAATTCTTTTTGTGAAGAGCATGGAATAAAGATACACTTTTCTGGACCATGGACCCCTCAACAAAATGGAGTTATGGAAAGGGAGAACATAACCATTCTAGATGCTACTAGAACCATGATGTTGGAAGGAAACGTACACCTCATATCTACTGGAGAGAAGCCATGAGTATTGCTGTGTACACACTTAATTGGGTACAAATCAAAGGTGATACTGGTAAGACATCTTTTGAGCTATGGACTGGTCAAAAGCCTACTATTAAATATTTCAAGATCTTTGGAAGCAAGTGCTATATCAAAAGAGATGAAGATATAGGAAATTTTGATGCTAGGAGTGATGAAGGAATCTTTCTAGGTTATGCTACTGAGAGCAAGGCCTACTAGTGTTACAATAAAAGATTGAAGAAGATAGTTGAAAGTGCAAATGTTAAGGTTGATGAAGACTTTGGTACACTATCAAGAACCTATGGATATGATTCTAATGATCAAAGTGATAGTACAAACAAAGGTTATACTTCAAATCAAGTGCAAATTATTTCGGTGAATCAAGAAGATCAAGAAGAAGGAGTAACTGGTGAAAGAATAGAAGAGAGAATAGAAGAGGCTGAAGTTGAAGAAAATTCTAAGAAGACTTCGTGGTATGTAAGATTGAATCATTCATAGAATCAAATCATAGGGGATAAGAACAAAGTGTTCAGACTAGGAGAAATATTGCAGAAGAATATTGTTTGATTTCAAAGACTGAGCCTACCAATGTGAATGAAGTATGCAAAGATGAACATTGGGTTGAAGCAATGAAAGAGGAACTACAACAAATTGAAAAAAATGATACATGGATTCTTGTTCCAAGACCTAAGGATCTAAGAATGTAATTGGAACTAAATGGGTCCTTAGAAACAAACTGAATGAGTAAGGTGAAGTGGTTAGAAACAAAGCAAGATTGGTATGTAAGGGATATTCACAAATGGAAGGTATTGATTTTGAAGAAACCTTTTCACTTGTTGCTAGAATTGAAGCTGTGAGATTGTTTCTTGCTTATGTTGTTTACAAATAATACAAATTTTATCAGATGGATGTCAAATATGCTTTCTAAATGGTGAATTGGAAGAAAAGGTGTATGTTGAGCAACCAGATAGATTTCAATTCACTGATCAGGGAGATATGGTTTTTCGGTTGAAGAAAGAATTGTATGGACTCAAGCAAGCCCCAAGATCTTGGTATGCCAGATTGGATAAGTACTTGGTGAAGCTTGGATTTAACAAAGGTACTACTGATAGTAATCTATATTTCAAGAATGATGATAAAGATTTGATTGTGGAAGTTTTTGTTGATGATATCATATTTGGAGGAGATGATAGATTGTGCATGAAGTTTGCTAATGAGATGTAGAATGAATTTGAAATGTCAATGATTGGAGAGATGAAATTTTTATTGGGATTACAAATTACTCAATTGGATAAAGGAATCTTCATATCCCAGTCCAAGTATGTGAAAGAATTGCTGAAGAAATTTGGTATGGAAGATTCAAAGCTAGTTGGTACACCCATGGTGACTAGATCCAAGTTGACAATTGATGATGATGCTCTAAAGGAAAATCAGACTAGATACAAATCAATGATTGGTGGATTGCTTTATTTGACTCAAACTAGGCCTGATATTATGAATGTTGTATGTATTGTTGCTAGATTTCAAGCTGATCCTAAAGAATCTCATGTGACTGTTGTGAAGAGGATTTTCAGATACTTGATGGGGCAGTTGATTTTGGTCTATGGTATCCTAAAGTTGATCTTACTTTGAGTGCATTTACTGATGCTGATTGGGTAGGAGATGTGAATGATAGGAAAAGTACCAATGGTGGAGCATTTTTCTTGGGAAAGAAGTTGATTTCATGGTTAAGAAAAAAGTAGAATGCTATTTCTTTGTCTACTGTTGAGGCCGAATACATTGTTGTTGCTAATAATTGTATTGAAGTCCTATAGATGAAACATATGTTGAAGGATATCAGAGTTATGTATGATGAGCCTATTGTTATATTCTATGATAACTCAAGTGCTATTAACATTTCTAAGAATTTGGTGCTGCATTCCAAGACCAAGCATATATCTATTAAGTTTCACTTTTTGAGAGAGAAGGTAAGTGAAAAGGAAGTAAGATTGGAGTATCTGCCTACTAAGGAGCAGATTGTAGACATATTTACCAAGCTATTGCCTAAGGATACTTTTGAGTATCTCAGAGGGAAGTTAGGGGTGATTACCCCTCCTAATTAGAACTAAGGATGCATTGGTTTGCATCAATCTGTGCACTTCATGATCATATTTTGATCCAGATTGATGTTGTAGTGCTTGCTACTTAGGGGGAGTAGTTAGATGTTCAAAAGTTCAGGTGTTCAAATATGTGGTTCAGAGCTTGTATAGAAGAGATATTTTCCATTGATGTCAAAGGGGGAGAAGAGCAATGTGAAAAATATTTTTGGGGGAGAAGAGCAATGTGAAAATATTTCTAGAAGAGAAGAGTTGAGGAGAAGAGTCAAAACTGAAGGGGGAGTAAGTGTAGTTGTGTTGATGGTATTTATCATATCATGTGTTTCCATCAATGCCAAAGGGGGATATTGTTGGATGTTGTGGTGTGTTGTTGATATGTGGTTGTTATTGATGTCAACACTATTAGCATTGTTGCATTAGAAGCTATATATGTCGAGGATATTGAGAAAATTGTAATAAGAAGTGCTACAGGTTGTCAGTGGTGAAGTGAAGTTCAATCTACCAGTGTGATCAATATGTTGCTGATCTAAGGTTGTGGTTTAAAGGGTTTCTTTATGAGTATATCTAGTTTATCCACGTCAAGTTTTAGAGATTCGTGTGGAGATTTGATCAAGTTATGAAGATTTGTATTCTGGCAGTTTTTCTATTACTTCAGTTTGTGTTCTCGAATTAAGATCATGTGATTTCTGTAAGTTCAGTTGCTATGGATACCTCTCTAGTGTTTCATCATGTTTTTGGATGTTTCTAGTTCATGCTCTATCTATGTTGCACATTCACATTGATTGTTGTGCTCGTGATCCAAGATTTTCTCTTGTGTGTTCATGTTTTTCATGTTCATGGCCGACTAGGTGTTGAAGCGTGTTGTGGATCTTTGAGGTGTAATTAATTGAAGTGGTTCATGTTTGAGGATGTTGTTTTCGGTCTTCACTATGTTGTGGCCAACCTTGGTTGATTCACATGAATAATCTTTATTGATTTGGGCTGACTTTTTATATTCATTTATTTATTTCATTCAGGCCGACTTATAGCGATATAATTTCTTGTTGTAGATATATATGACAGATTGTTTTAATCATTTAGAAGTATGAGAGTGCATGAGCATGTGAAGTGTATGAGTCCTATGTGCAAATAATGTTAAGATCATTTGAAGGTAGTGTAGAGAGTAAAGAAGAGTGAAGAAGAGTGAAGAATTGTTCATGAGCTTAACCAGAATTGTAACCAGGCATTAGCAGATGGTATTTTCTCAGTTCAAAGTCTGGTGGATTTAATCAAACCCTTTTTGTAAGATGGTGTTTCTTCCTTTGGGCAGTAAGCCTATTTATATTTGAGCAGTGAGCTCTAGGCAGTGTGCCTGAATGCATGTGCATTCCCCATTCATATTTTCTTATACTTTTAATAGGGTATAATCTTGTGGATTGATCTCCACTGTGGTTTTTCCCCTAACAGGGTTTCCATGTAAAAATCTTGGTGTTATGTGTGATTTTGATGTGTTGTTCATTTATGCATTCATGATTAATGAAAAGATCTGAGAATAAGGTTAATAAGTTGAATAAGTTTGAAATTTGGTGACAACTAATTCACCCCCCCTCTCAGTTATCTGCCCTTAAGTTTCCAATATCCTCTTGCATGGTTGGGCACCCAAGTTTACATGTTGGTGCATGATCTTGCATGTAGCCATTGGAGCTATTAGAGAGTTATGGAGCACTCAGGTTTGACCATTTCCTATTGGCTACGGGTTAGGTACCCTTGTGAAGGCCATGTGATAATTTAATTTTTTATTCCATATTTATGCACTATTCACTAATGGAGGTGTGGGTTTTTCTAGAAGTTTTTTCTTGTTGTTTTGGGATGGGTATATTTGTGGTATTATCTCCCACAAACTTCTATATATTGGAGCCTTGAGATGGTGGTTTAGTATGAGTTCTTTGTAGGTTGTTAGAGCGATGAAGTTTTGTCAAATTACATAGAGGATTATTGTATTGACATACTTCCTTGAAGATTAATTCAAACATTGGATCTCTTTGGGTGTGGAGTTTTTTCATGCAAGGGTTTCTCCACGTATATCTTGTGTCACTTGTGTTGATGACTTGTTGTATTGCAATTTTTTCTTTCATTGTTGCAATTGTCAATCACTTAATCATTTTATGGAAATCTTGTAAACATAATTTTAGATTTTTAATCACTTTAATAAGTTCATATTGCTGCAAGATATACCTTTATTTCCAATAATGCCCCCCTCCCTGCCACCATAGAATCACTATTTCAATGCTAGTCCAAAACACAAAAAAACTCCATGCAGGGTGGAATATGGCATTCTTCCCCTACACTTATTATTTGTCATATATGGAAGGAGAAAAATTCATGAACTTTTAAAGTGAAAGCCTCTAACATAGAATAAATTATATGCTAGATCGAGGTGGCTATTTACGAGACCCATAATGCACAGTCTAGCATGAAGAAGAAATGAAAATTTTCAAGTTGGGATAACATCCTTTCCACTTGGCCAATTTTTAAATTGACTTGTCACAAACCAAACTTGAATGAATGTGGCTCAAGACAATCTTTGGCTAAGTCGAATCTCCCCCTGAGTGATTTCTTAAAATTAAATTTTGATGGGGCCTCATGCAAAAACCAAGGGCCTCTAGTGTGGTATTCATCATATGAAATGACCAAGTATTGTTATGCTAGCTTGGAAATGAGATGAAAAACAATGCTTAATTTGAGGCATTGAAAGAAGGTCTCAAAACATGTGTTGATAGAGGTGTAAAATCGATCAACATTGAAGAGGATTCCCTAAATGTAATTAGAGAAATCATTGCAAAGACCACCCCTAATTAGAAATTGGAAAAAAAAATCCTTGAATTGTTAAGGTTCCTTGATGAAATCGAAGATTACTTGATAATTTTTTTTTTAGTGAAGCAAGTAGGGCTGTTCATCTCATTTCCAATTTTACAATTGATCAGGTCAAAGTTCAAAAAATCTATGGACAATTGAATGACTGGCCTAGATTGGAACATGTGATAAATTCATATTTGAAGGGAATAAAAAGTCAAATATAACTCTCAAGGACTAGATAATCATATGATGACATGAGTGCAATTACATTATTCTAAGGTTGAATGCTTCTGATTCATATCTTTGTGTTCTAGTGACATGTGATGCTTGTTAGGGGAGTTTTGATGGTTGGGAAATTATGGTTCTTCCACTTTTGTTCATGTCTTTTTTGGATTGATTTGAAACCTAGATCCAGGGATGGAGGAGTATATGTCAACATAGCACAATGGGAACATAGAATTGGTAGAGAAGATGACTTCCATTTGATCTGATCAAGAATATCTATTTGTGGGATTTGATGTATCTTTTTAGATTATTTTCCTGTATGAAGGAGATCCCTCCAAATTATATGCTCAAGGCTAAACTATTTCTATATGTGAACACCAAACTTTCACAAACTAATAAGAGATCTCAAACCAAGTGTCAAACATGTTAGAAAGCTAATCTAGTGTTGCCTATGAGATTATTTAGCCCAAATTCAAAATAAAACATGAAAATAACAAGAAAATAATGAAAGATAACATGCAACTCAAATTAAACTAGCTAAACCTTCATCCTATTGGGGGAGTGGTGCTCCTTTGATGTGGAAAGAATCCCTTTCCCAATCCCTTTGATAAGCTTGATGATTTTTTGATGATCCAAGAGTGAAATTGATTATAATATAGCTATGCTGTTTGAAAATGATGAAAAGCTATGGACTCAAATGACTATAATGGAAATGCATGAAGTTGTGGATCCATATTATGAAAATGCTACCTCTATTTATAGAAGCCAAGGGTTGAAGAATTGAGGAAATTGGTGAATGTGGGATAAATTGAGAGCCAATGAGAATGTCCCAAGTGTCACAATTCTATTGGAGGAAGTTGGAGCACATTTTGGGAAATGTGTGAGTGGAGGAGGATGGAAGAGAAGTAAATGTTGTTGTTTGAGAATTTGAAATTGGTGTGAGAGGAATTGAATGAGATTTGAGAGAATGTAAGAGGATTTGAAAGGTTGTAAGAGAATTTATTGCAAATGTAAGAGGATGTGATAGATTTTTGAAAACCTTTGGAGGGAAATTGAATGAGAGGTTGTTAAGAGGAATATTCCTTAGACTATGCCTTTGTGAGGATAATTATATGGATTAAATAATTAATTAAAATTATTTTCTTGTGCAACCTAGTTAGTTGACCATGCTTGATTCAACTCTTGAGGAGTTAAAAGTTGGAGGATTTGATAACGATGATTAGAAAGTTGATTTAGGATTAATTAATCCATAATTAATTAATTGGAGAGAATTAGGAGATGTGACATTTGATTTGATTGATTTTTAATCAAATGAGAGGATTAAGAGAGAATTTAATTAAATGATTTGATTTAATTAAATAAGATGAATACTTAGTTAGAAGAAGGGTGAATTAATCCAATAAATTTAATTATTTGATTAATAGCTGAATTTGCTTATTTTAATTAATAATGTTGATTATTCAATTAAATGGTGAATTTGAAGTGATTCAGGAAGAAACTGTGTTAGTTTATCAAAATGATATGTAAAGTATCAATCAAGACTTTTTCATTGTCTACATTTTCCCCCTTTTTGAAGTGAGGTACCTACTGCATCGGTTCAAAGAATAACACTACATTGATAAAAAAATTAAAAATTTCCTAATTTTTCAGATGGCTCACTATTGTCCTAGTGGAAGGAATTATGTTGCTACACTGCCCCCTCAAGAAATTGGGTGAAAATTGCAAAATTAGGTTGAGCTCACAAAAAAGATTCAACAATGATTCAGGAACAAAAAACAACCCATGGGATGTGAATTTAGGCTCACAATGATGAAAATGGATCAAAACGAGCTTCATTAAAAAAAAAGGAATTAAATGGGTTAAAAAACCCTAAAAAAATACCCAAAATACCCTAAAAATTTTGCATAAGAGGGGTTAAGAGGGTCATTTTCAAATCATTTGCTCACTTGACCTTTAGAGATTTTGGCAATTTTTATTTGAGGTGTTGATGGAATGGCTACTCATGTGCTTCCTAGACATTAGACGAATCAGGTTCACGAGTTCTAGCGGCCTTAGGACATAGGACCTCTGGTACGCCTTTCAAAATTTTTGTTGTTTTATTTGTTTTTGATGCATTTATTAGGGCTATTTTAAGCTGACCAAAATCGGTCCTCTAGGGCATCACTTTTGTCATGGGCGGCGTCGCTTTTGCAAATGTCAACTTGCATTTGTGCTAGAGTGTCACACGACGCTAAATGGTTCCATAGTCATGCAAAAAATGTTGACTCACCTTTTTAATATTGCTTCATGCGGCCCTAGGAGATTTTGGCATTGCTTAGAAATGCCGACTTGCCTCTGAAGGATAGCATCACTTTTGATTTTAGCATTGCATTTGCAAGATGTAGAGTGTCACTTTTGCAAATGTTGCGTTGCCTTTGCCATGTTGACTCACTTTTTATTTTTAAAGGATTTTTTAAATTTTGAAAAGTCATCCGTTTAGCAAATTTTTGATGTCATGCACGTTTTGGTTGCAGGAGGTCTTGCTAGTGCTCCATTTGAAGGAGCATAGGAGATGGTTTCTGTGCCGAGCGAGGCATTTATCAGACCTGTTTTTCCTTGGCGCAATTAGATTTGACCACATTGCTTAGATGCCTGAGGTACAAATGCACCTTGCTATGATGAAAGCCTTGGTTGAGAGATGGAAAAGTGAGACCTCTTCATTCCACTTACTGACTAGCGAGGTCACCATCACCTTGGAGGATGTATGGTAGATCTTAAGGATCCCTATTCATGGGGAGCACATTATTTATGATGTTTAGGTTGGTGGCGATGCCATTTTCTAGTTATTCACCTTTGATTCATATGAGGTGGATAGTGGCCAGATAGACCTTCATTGATATGAGGGGATTGCCCCTGATTTGACTTTGTTTGTCAGTGTACTGATCTTGGGAGTCTTTGTTCCCGATCAATGAGCCAAAAGATAAAATGTTGGATGTTGTATTATTTGGTCCTGAATGATGGAGGACATAACTTTCTATGCCTGGGGGCTAGTCATCCTGGCGTCCTTGTACCATGATATGCACTAGGTCATATACAGTGAGGCTCGAAGCATCGGAGCGGGTGTTACCCTTCTTCACACGTGGGATTACAAGAAAATTACCATTTTGAGGCCATAGATAGTAGACATCTAGACTGACCATGATGATCATATGACATAGAAATATGGGGGGATGACCACCCTTGATTTCATAGGAATTTTAGGCATCCCATACTGGAGGCAGGTTCTGGATGAGATGCAATTTTTCAGTGGAGGCCTTGGCTCCATTTTCCCACATGGCACGATGATGATGATCATCATCTCTTTTACTGTCGATAGTCTCAGTATATGCAAGGGAGGGAGCACTATATGGTCGAGTGGTACCTCCCATATTGGGTTGCTCAATAGTTTGGGGAGGTGTAGGATGCACCCAATGATAGGAAGAGAGCCATCTTTGCTTGTAGGACTAGAGAGGTAGCATGGTGATAGAGGATCCCACCTTAGTAGGTGATCAAAAATTATAGATAGCTGGTCATGGTGTCGTGGGTATAATTTGATGGTCCTGCAGATGCAGGGACCACCTAGGCTTATGATACATATTGGTGGATTCATGCAAAAATTTTATTGACCTTACTAGTTGTTCTAGCTGCAGCGAGAGGATGGGTTAGAGGACGTAGGATTGGATAGGTTCCATAGCATCCAGGAGATCAACTGCAAGATAGTTAGGATAGGGGTGGAGATCATCATGGAAATATCCCACCATTGGCTCCACCCATTAGACAAAGGCCACCGGTCCAGCCCCATCAACAACCACATCAGCATATGCTACCCCCATGACCACCACCGGGTCTTGATCCTAGGGATGGACAGATAGTAGCATTGTAGGTGAAAATTTAGGTTTTGATAGGGTAGCTTTAGCAGGCACATGCCCAGATTAAAACATTGGTCCAAGAGAGGGACCAGGCATGGTAGGAGGTGGTGCATGAGCGCTAGATGAGGCAGGATTCAGACATGGCCCTAGCACTAGATATAGGACATATGCAATGGTTAGAGGCTACAACATAATAGATACAGGGACAAGCCATGGTCCTTGCTGAGAACTATGGACGAGTGATGTAGGAGCCCTTGTATTACAAGGCAATGTACTATAGAGCTGAGGCATAGGAGCGGCAGGAGCCAGATTTCTACCATCTTAGCCAGATTACTCCTTCCAAGACCCCTCACATAGGCACATCAAGGAGACCATTAGGGTCTCACCATTAGAGCTGAGGTAACCATCACAAAGATAGATAGAGTGAGGGAAACTCAGGATATTGATAGTACACTTGGAAACACTTTTTGTACAACCCGATTTATGATATGTATACATTCATTGGCTGAGTTTTTGAGTAGCCTCTTGTATATTTGATGTTGATACTATATATATGATTCTGATGTATCATGACATTCAATTTTTTTGATATATATATATATGAGGTGACTTGCGATGTGTTTATATGATGTGATGGTTATTTTATTTTATGTGATGGCTATATATATGGATGGATGCATGTAATGCTTATACTATGATGTTTCATGCTTTATGATGTGATGCGATATTATCGATGCATGATGGATCTATGTGGATTCACTTTTATGTGATGAATGCAAATGTATTTATGTAATGCAATGATATGTTCAATTTATTTTGTAGTATCTTTTCTATGTGCGATGTATGTATGGATGATGCAACATGTGATGATTATGATAACGCTTATATGATTATGCAATGGATGTTTTATGGAAATGTATGGTTTATGAGATTCTTATAATAACCAATCTATATTACGATGGATAAAAATGCAATGTATGGTTTATGAGATGCTTTCTGTTATGTATGATATGTAGTATGCCAACATTTTGTGGATGCAAGATGGATGCATGTGTAGATGTTTTTATTTCTAAATATCTTGATACCATGTTAGGATATTAGTTTATGGAAAAGATAGAAGAAAGAGAAATAAAACCTTGACTTCAAGATGATGTTAGAACATAATGATGATAATGATGATGATTTCTTATCAGAGTTTGGGGACATAAAGATCTTACCTACCTTATTTTTGATAATACACATAGATACAATGCATCAAGGTATAAAGAACTGGGATGGCATTGTACCTAGTGCGATGGAATTTGAATTGAAAATTAGATAGGAGTATCCTTGTTCACACCTGGCATACCAAACCTTATTTAGGATGTAGTTCATATATTTCAAACATCTCAGACCAAAATATAGAAAGGAAAAATCTTCCTAGGTAATAGTCAACAAGACAGATCCAAAACACCCTCCCTACAGACCAAAAAAAGTAAGCATGACCAAAGTTGTATTACAAGAATATCCAACAAGTATAGTAGAAAAAAAGATAATGATCAATGCCCCATTCCTTTCTCTCTAAATATTTTTGATTAGAAATCATTGAGAGGTCATTGGAATGAGTGCAATAAGAAAAATCATCAAGACAAAGGTCAAGTAAACAAACAAGCTAATGTTCTTCATACCTCTAGCCAAGACTAAACTACGGTGATGCCTGATGTTGATGTCCATTGTAGGAAGGATGCATCCTAAGACATGATGTTATCATATGATTTTGGGCCTAACTGGATGATGGGTTATTAATACCAAGAGTTTACCAACTTTTTTACCTATTGACCTAGACTTGAGACCTTTTGACGTTTTGAGTTTTCACTTTCAATTTTTCCAAACTTGTTTATGATTGTTTCACCAAAGGTTGAGGGTGATGATCATTTATTATGAGTGAATGTTTATTGCAGGTGAACATGAAATTGGATGGATGATTTTGGGTTTTTTGAATGTTTTTGGTGTTTTGAAATGTTTTGAGGCTATTTTTGGTATGTCTTTGAGATGTTTTACAAATGTTTTGATTTTCAAATTTTCCAATGTTTTTGTGTTTTCTAAGATTTTGACCAAGAACCTAATCTAAAGAATTATCCTAGGGGCCTCAGGGGCTAATCGAAGATTAGCCTTTCCTATGTTATACATGCAAAGACCACGTAGTTCGACTGACACAGACTCATTTATTGATGAGAAATGAATAAATGGATTTCTAATTTATTGTGACAAAATTGTAAAGGACTAACCTAATGTGTCTCGGGGGCACATCGATGATGGCCTTTCCTACGTTTAGAGATTAGAGACCCATAGTTTGACTGAGACAAACTCAAAGTTTTGAATTTTTCTATTTTTGACCTGTTTTTTAAATTTTTCTATGTTTAGAGATTAGAGACCCATAGTTTGACTGAGACAAACTCAAATTTTTGAATTTTTCTATTTTTGACCTATTTTTTGATTTTTGGTATGTTTTGGATGTTTTTGGGTTTTTTGATTTTTGGTATGTTTTGGATGTTTTTGGGTTTTTTGATTTTATGATGTTTTTAGATTTTCTGATTTTCTAAATGTTTTTGTTATTTTCTGATTTTAAGGAAGATTGCAAGAATATTCATGAATATGATCTAATATAAGAACATGCCCCCAGCATGGTGCTATAGACTACTTCGATATAGGCAAGAAAAACTAACCTTAGGGGTGTGCCAAGTAGTTCTAGGAAGGATCATGATACAAACACAGGATCAAGCTATGATGCGGATGCAGATGGGCAATGGAAGGACCAATGGAATGCGATGGATGAATGAATCAGAACAATTCATAGATATAATGATGGATGAAAAATGCTTATTTACACAAGGTGCATGTTTTCTAGGTTTTCACCAAGGTACTTGCCCAAAGAGCCACCAAAGTGGTTTTCACTAGAGGACAATTTTTTTCTTTACTGTTTTCAATCCTTTTTTTCTTGGATTTTTTTTATATTTTGATTTTTTTTGTATTTTTTGGATTTATACCTTGAAAGCTTAGGCATAAAACTTTTTGAGATGGGAGCTATTGATAGGATCTTGCAGAGGTTAACCTTCAAGTGTAGAAAGCTGATATGCTCCTGATTTGTAACTCGTTGTGATGATGAAGGGTCCCAACTAGTTGGGTTCAAACTTTCCCTTGCTATCTGGATTTGGTACATTTTTTGATTTTCCTTCAATACAAGCTCTTTGAATTGAAAGGTCCAAATCCTGATCTTCTTGTTGTAGCTCCTTTTGAGATAGTTTTGATAGACTTGCAGATGGTTCAAGGCATCCATGCACCACTCATCTAGTAGTTCTAGCTCATTCAATCGTGAAACCTGATATTCTTCATCAGTAATTAGATTCTGCAATGGTATTCTTAAGGATGAGAGCTTGATCTCAATGGGAAGGATGCCTTCTGATCTATAGACCAAGGAGAAATGGGTTGAACCTATTGTTATTTAGATACTCATTCGGTAGGCCCATAAGGTGAGATTTAGCCGTAAGTTCCAATCACAACTAGCTTCATTGACTATTTTCTTTAGGATTTTCAAGATGGTTTTATTCATAGCCTCAGCTTGGCCATTGCCTTGGGGGTAGTATGGAGTGGAGAAGCGATGTTGGATATTGAATATTTGGCTTAGTTATTAAACATCCTAGTTTTTGAATGGTGTCCTATTATCTAAGATAAGGGTTTATGGGACACCATAGTAGCAAATGAGGTAGTTCAAGATGAACTTGGAAATCTACTTCCCTATGATGTAGGTCATTGGGATGGCCTCTACCTACTTTGTGAAGTACTCAGTGGCGGTGATAATGAACTTGTGTCCATTGGATGAGGTGGGTGTGATTTTACCAATGAGATCAAGCCCCCATTGTGAAAAGGGCCAAGGTGTTATAATTGGTTGGAGCTCTTGAGCTAGTGCATAGATGAGGTCCCCATGTTGTTGGA
The DNA here is from genome assembly GCA_007258455.2 of Sequoia sempervirens. Lineage (NCBI taxonomy): Eukaryota > Viridiplantae > Streptophyta > Pinopsida > Cupressales > Cupressaceae > Sequoia > Sequoia sempervirens. Next base: position 99,391 of record VDFB02137314.1, on the reverse strand, counting down.
ATTACAAAAACCTTCAAACATAGTCATGAGCTTCCTTTTCCATCATAGGCCAATAGTACCCAGTCCTCAGTAGTTTCTTGGGAAAGGTCATACCACTCGAATGTGATCCACAAATTCCATAGTGTAGCTTAGTTAAAGTAGTCAAATCTTCCTCAAGGCTAAGGCATTGCAACAGGGCTCCTTTGATACTCCTACAGTATAGGGTGTCTCCTAAGATAAAAAAATAGGATGTCTTCTTGACAAATGTTCTTAGGTACACGATATCGGGAGGGAGGACTCCTATTTTCAAGTAGGCATGTATATCATGGTATTAAGGATCACCAAGACCAACGATTTCACACACGGATTTAGACTCTAGTACAATGAATGTTGGTACGAGAAGCTCCTCTATCAAGAATTCATGTTTATGGATGCTATGTGGGATATCTAGTAGTGATCCGATTGTTGGCATAGCATCAACTACTCTGTTGTTTTCCCTTGGTATTTTCTCAAACGTGATGTCGATGAAGAATTACTTGAGGCTTTCCACTAGTTTCTTTTATGGGGTCAATTTGTCATTCTTTGTTTGGTATTCATCATTGACCTAGTTGATGATAAGTTGCAAGTCCCCATAGACCTTAAGTGCCATAATATGCCATTGTACTACAGTTCTGAGTCCTATGACAAGATCCTCATACTTTGCAATGTTGTTTGTGCAAGGAAAAGACAACTTATATGACTTTGGTATGCAATATCCTTGTGGTGTGATGAAGAATACTTTTTCTCCTGACCCATGTTGTGTGTAGGATCCATCAAAATATACTTTCCAATTATTTGCTGCACTTAGGTTAAAGATTGACTCATATGGAAACTTTGATATCAATGGGTTATCTAAATATATTGGTGCCTCTACTAGTTGGTCTGCAATTACTTATCCATTAGAGGATTTCCATTCTACATACTCAATGTCATTTTCTGTTAGGATCATGACCCATTTAGTCATTCGCCTTGTGATAATCACTTTAGAAAGTAGATAATTGAGAGGATCTATCTTGGCAATGAGTTTTATCTAATGGGCCAACATATAGTTCCTAGATTTCTATACAACAAACACTACTACAAGGCAAGCCTTCTGATGATGAATGTGTAATTTAGCTCATATCCTACTATGGTTCTATTGATATAGTAAATATCTCTTTCTTTCTTTTTTTAATCATGTTGAGCTAAGAGATCCCCAAGAGCTACTGTTATTGCCAATATATACATGATCAATGGCTTGTTCATAATTGGTGGCATAAGGACTGGTGGTGTCATCAAGTAATCCTTGATTTTATTGAATGCTTGATCACATTTCTCATTTCATTTGTATGCTACCCCCTTGTGGAGTAGATGAGAATATGGGATAGCCTTATCTACTAATTGTGCTATAAATCAACGAATGGATTGGAGCCTTTCATGAAAACCCCTTAATTGCTTCAATGTTCTTGGTGCTTCCATCTCGAGGATAAATTTAAATTTGGTAGGGTCTATCTTGATTCCCCTCATAGATATAATATACCCTACGAGTTTTCCTGATTGCACACCAAAGACACATTTCTTGGGATTTAGCCTAACCATGTATTCTTCTAGCCTATCAAAGATGATGCTTAGTGCCACTATTTGATCTCAACGTTTCCTTAATTTGGCTAATATGTCATCCACATAGTCTTCCATAGGTTTTTGAATCATGTCGTGGAAGATTAGCATCATAGCTCTTTGGTAGGTAGCTCATGCATTTTTCAACCCAAATGGCATCATGTTCTATCAGTTAGTTCCCCATGGGCAGGTGAAAGTTGTCTTGTGTTGATCATCCTTAACTATCATAATTTGATTGTACCCTAAAAATCCATCCATTAATGATATAATTTCATGTCCTTCCTTCATATCCACAATCATGTCTATATTTTGGAGAGGGAAATCATCCTTAGGACATGCTTTGTTCATGTCCTTGAAGTCAGTGTAGATGTGGATGCCCCCAATAGGCTTAGAAATAGGTACAAAATTTGAAACCCACTCTGGATAATCAATTGGCCATATGAAGCCAACATCAAGGAGTTTTTTTAATTCAAGTTTGACTAGTAATGCTATTTGTGGATGCATATTTCTCAACTTTTTTCTTACTAGTTTCACCTCTAGATAGACAAATAGATGGTGAATCACAACCTCTGGATCAAGATCAGGCATGTCAATGTAGGTCCATGCAAATTTTACCTTTCTTTCCCTTAGAAATGCAGCTAAAAGTTATTGTTCTTCCTTTAAAAGTGATTTTGCATAGAAGGTGATATGTGGCATTTTTTCAATCCTTAGATTGACTGGATTACATTTCTCTACCAAGACTACTGACTTTTCCTGATGAATGGAACTAAGGGGAAGATTGAATTGCTCATCCTTTGGTGCCTTAAAGAGGTTTTCACCATTAGATACATTTTTTTTTTACTATTTTTGGGTTAGAAAGTGCCACAATGTGGTTTTCACTTAAAGACCTAGATATTACTCTTAAATTTTCAATTTTGCGACTAAGGGATTCAATCATTTCCCCATAGTATGCATGTGTGTCTAGCTCAATTTTGAACCCAAAATTATGATCTCCACATGGTAGAGTATCCCAAAATCCCATGAGTTCTAAGAGAGCCTCATCATTTTTTGAACATGTCTAAGATCGGTGGTCCTCATTGGTCATAATCAATGAGTTGGGGGAAGACAAGTTTTAGCTCATTGGTATGGTTACTTGGCTCAAAAGAGAGGGTACTGATCATGAAAAGAGAGGAATCCTCAAATAACATGGCTAGGTCAGTGATGGGTTCCTCGTCACATACATCGGTTATATCAAAGGTAAAGTTATCTAGAGGTAGCCTTGTGGATACCGGTAACTGAAGAGGAGCTTCAACTTTTTTAATTGGGACATTCTTTCCATGTATGGTTATCTTCGGATGGGTACATACAAGGCCAAGATTCTTTATATGATTCTTAGGAATGATAGGTTCTAGTAGGTCATTATCATTTTTTCCCAAGCTTTTCTTTTTTGTTATAGCCCTATCCTTGCATTAATTGTAGTACTTTGTTGTCATTGCTCATGGGAAGATCAGGTATAGGCCTTTCATCTTGATATAATAAGCTTGATATGTCCCTTTCATCTACCACTTCCTAACTTAGGTCTCCCAACCTTTTGAATCTAGAGGGGTCTGCTTTGAAGGTTTGACATGGTGTGTCAATCGGTTGGGGTTTCCCACGGGATCTAGGAGATTGAGGTAGCTCTCCTATTACAAATGCACTCTTTTTCATTTTGTAGTCCCCACACCCATTATCTTGGATAATGAATTTAATATTAGAGATGTCCAAAATGGAGGGTGTCTTTGTCTTAGAAGTGGAGGCTAGGATAGATGGGTCTATATATGGAGATGTGGGTCCCTCATCATTCTTCGAGACTTGAGGGATCTTGTAGTACTTGGCTTCCAAATTCTTACAATAATAAAATGGTTTGGGATCTCCATGGACTGTGACCTCTTGATTTGATAAGGAAAATTGACACATTGATGGAAGGTGGATGCGACAGCTTGCATCCCATGGATCCATGGGTTCCCTAGGAGGATATTGCAAGGTAGTTCAAGATCAAGGACTTGGCATGTGGTTTCCATGATCACTAGCCCTACTTGGATAGGGAGCTGAATGGTGCCTTGAGACACTCGTTCTTGATCATCGTATGCCTTGATAGTAATAACCTTGACTTTTTCAATGACATCTTCAGAGAATCCCAAATTCTTTATTAGCTTGAGAGTACAAATATTTAAACTTGCACCTCCATCCACCAAGACTCATTTGACTTTATTTTTATGGACTAGGAATTCAAGATGGAGTACACGGTTATGAGATGGTTGGTTTGGGAAGTCCTGATTAGAAAATTTTAGGAGATGTAGGGTAGTGATATGTCTAACCATAGATTGAAACTAGTTTGCATCAAGGTCCGTGGGGATGGTGGATGAAGCCAATGCTTTTTCTAGGATTTCCCTATGTGCAGGTGAGATTTTTCAGTAACTCCATGATGGAGATCTAGGTGGGGGTCCTTTTCAATTGATCCAATACATTATAACCATCAAGAATTGAATTTGGATTAGAGGCAGATTCCTTGGGTGGTTGCGATGGTCCTAGAATGGTAAATTTTCCACCACGTGTGGTGACTCCACAGTCGGCTTTAGATCCTTTAATATTGACAATGGTAACCCACTCATCTAAGGATGCAACAACATGGTCATAATAATGGTTCACATTAATATAATTTTCCTTACCATTGTTGTTTCCTTTGTTGTGATTTGGCATCAGATTCGTGTATATTTTGAGATCTTGATTTCCTGTGGTTTGTTCAATGGTTACGGTTATGTCATCGATGAGGTCCCGAATCAGATTTTTAAGTCACATGCAATTGGCTGTCATGTGTCCCTTTATTTTGTGAAAATCACAGAGTTTTTTCTCATTATACCATGGTGGTTTAACTTGAGGCTCTTGATAATTTTCATAAACAAGGATCTTGATGAGGTTTGCTTGTACCAACCATTGCATGACAGACTCAATTAGTTCCCCAAGTGGTGTGTATTTCTATTTAGGGGGATACTTGTTCCTTGGGGGTGGTCCCCCTTGAGTATTTAGGTTATTGACCTCTTGATTGTTGGGTTGTTGTGATGTTGTGTTGGCTTGTGTGTTGTTGTGGTTGTTAACTAGTAGTTATTGATATGTTTGTGTGTTTTGCCGTGGGTAATTGATAATAACTTGGGCATCAACAACACCATCGTTCTAGTAACATTCTTATTCTTTTCCCATGTATGAGGTTTTTTGTTGTAACTAGTTGAAAAATGGTTGTCTTGATAAATAGGTGTCCCACCTTGTGCGATAAGGGCTCTTTTGATGTTGAGCACCTTGGGGATTGACTAGTCATATGTGGTGATTCATTGTATTTTCAGATGGAAGGACAAGGTCCCTTTGAGATTGGCGATGATAATACATATTTCTTTTTCTTCTGGCATAGTCCATTTTCTCTTGTTGGCCTTGGATTGCCATCACTGTAAGAAGGATGCAAATGTTTCTCCCTTGGCTTGTTTTAGAGAAAATAGTTCTTGTAGACTCACATCCATGCCTATGTTGAATTAATAGTTCTATATGAACAAGTCCATAATTTCTTGGAACTTTTGATTCTAGGAGGAAGGCAGGAGAACCATTCTAGTGCTGGTCTAGCCAAACTCTGAGGGAATAGTCGCATTAGATAAGATTTGTTGTATGCAACTTCTAGCCAAAGTCCAAGGAAGGTGGGAGAACCATTCCATTGCTGCAAGTTTTTTTGTGCCACCAACGCTTGTTGGTATGCTTGCAATTGCTGTTGTGACAACAACACTTGTTGTTGGTCTTGCTACTGTTGTGCCAACAAATCTTGTTGTTGGGATTGTAACTGAGCTACTTGTTGTTGTGCTTGATATTGTTGCAAAGCTTGTTGATAAGCTTGTTGCTATAACAAAGCTTGTGCTTGAGCTTGTTGCACTTGATACTGAGCTTGGGCTTGTTTGGTGGCCTATGCTACTTGGTAGCTTGGGTGGCTTTTTGTTGTTGCAAAAAAGCTTGATCTTGCGCTTGGGAAGCCTGTTGTGCCTGTGCTTGTTGAGAAACTTGATGAGCAACTTGTGTGGGTTGTTGAGCTTGAAATTGTTGGAATGCTTTTTGATAGGCTTGTTGAGCTACTTGTAGTGTCATGTTGTATTGATTTACCACATTTGGATTTGGTGGTGGAGGTAGAGGATTCAAAATGGTGTGAGATGTTGTGATGATATTTTGGTGAGGTGGTTGTTGAGGTACCATCTGAGTGATGATAAGGGGTTGTGTGGTGGATGGTGCAGTTGATATGCTAGGTCCTTAGGAGATGACATTTTGAGGTGTTATAGATGACTGTGTAGTGATTGATTGTGTTGTTTGGATTGGTTCCACCTAGTGTTACAATATCAGTGGCATGCTTGGAGGATTTGGTATGTTGATTTGATTCACGATTGGAGGATTGTTTTGATTTGGTTGATTGATGATTGGTAAAGGGGGTTTCCCTAAATCAAGGATTGGTGTAGATGTTGATGGTAGAGGGGGAAATGGTGGGAAGATGGGTGGTGTTTTTCCTTTAGAAAGTGATGATGAGGGATCAAAGATTCCCCCTTTTCCAAATAGACCCACTTGTCCTTGTGAAGTCATGGGAAGAGATACTTGTGTATCAAGAGAATATGCCAGTGATGCGATGAAGGTGGATAGATTTTTGGTGTCATGAAAGATGAGTGGGACATATGGATGATATGGATCTTGAGGAACAATATTTGGTATACCCAAAATGGTGTGTGTGTCTAAGTCTTGGTTATTTGCAAGGGGATGTGTTTAAAGAGTATGGAGCAATGAACTTCCCTTGGTAACCATAGGTTGAATTGGAGCATGAGATGATGTTGGTTGTGGGATGGGTTGGATGAACTTTTGGAAGGAAGGTGCGAATGATACTGGAGGCATAATCCCAAGAGGTTTCTCCACAATAGTGCTCACATCATAATTAGAAGGGAGTTTAGCCCCTTATTTTCCTAATGCTAACAGGTATTGTGAAGGATTAAGTCTCATCATTGTATTGACAATTTTGTGGTTATTAGGATTTTGGACTATCTCCATGATTTCATCTTGAGTCATGCCTAGGACATTGTTGGTAACATCCTCCACTTGGCAACCTCCCTCTTGAAGTCTTGTGGTAGTTGATGAAGGTTGAGTGGGAGATTGTTAGATCTGATGGGTTGATTTTAGGTGTAGTTTGACTCAAGTCACTTGAAGTGGATGTTTCTTTATTTTCTTCCATGTTTTTCTTGTGTTGAGATCTAGTTTGGACCATAAAATAAGGATCAAATTTTAGGAATATGGGAGGTAAACCTCTAACTCCTTAGGTTGCTCTAAAATTTAGGTACAAAAAATAAAATCTAAGATGTTAAGGATCAAATGGTGGTGATGAGATAAATGAGAGATGGATGATGTGAATGTTTGAACTCTTAAGAAACCTTGGAGGGATACTAGACTTTGGGATTTTTGGATTTGTTGACTTTGGATATGATTTGGATAATGAACTCATAAACCCAAAGATGTTGGATGTTATCTTGGAATAAACTTGTCCACAAAGATAATAATTTAACTAAGTGTATGAAGAAGGATTCATCCACACACACTTAGCGAAAAAAGATGATTTTAGATTTTGATTTTCCAAAAGTCTAGCATGAAGGATTTTTCCAAGATTTGAAGAGTTGTTTGTGAGATGATATTTGATTGATGTTTTGGGAATGGATGAAAGTGTTGATTTTGATCCTAAGTGAACTTAGAGAGACTTTTGTTTATAGGACCTCAATATTGAAGAACATTCTATACTTCTAAGAACTTTTTCAACCCTAAGTGAGATACTCAAAATGTTGGAAGAGAGCTAGATTTTGACAATAATAAAATGAGTACAATTTTGGGTTGTCTTTTGATGCACGTTTGTAAAAGTTATAGACCAATATTTCTCTAACTTGATAAAGCATAAACTGATGTTTCTTGAGATTTCTTGGACTAAGACATTTGTGATTATTGATAGACTTTGGTTTTGGGATTTTGATCTTGTGGGAAATCATTTGAACAAACACATGTGTGGGGTTCAATTGGTCCTTTATCTTTGCTTAATGGGTTCTTTTTACCACAAACACTTTCTTTCTTAGCTTTTCAAACTGAAGGACTATGTATCAATTTATTTTCATCCCATAAGGTCCATTATGTAGAAATCAAGAGAATCAAGGCAATAGTTCCCTAATGTTGACTTTAGAGAGAAAATTGAGATATAGGTCCAAATATTTAGAAGCCTCTAAGAATAGAATCCTTAGGGACAAGCAATAATACTTGGACCTTTTCAAAGGTATTTTCTCTTTTCTAAAAGGGTTTGAAATTTTGATGACCTTGTTGGATGTTTATTTTCAAGATTTTGGATCCAAGCAAAGTATTTAACTAACTTATAGATTGCACAACCCTAGGATAGAAATGACTATATTTGTTGAATTCCCACTTGGATTTCTCCAGCTGCCCTTATTCAAAGTGGATGATTAGAAGCTTGACCACATTGGCTCCACTCCATGACATTCACTTCTAAAGGTAAGCCAAGCTTCAAGTTCTCATGAATATCCCATGAAAAAATTTTCATCTCTACTCAGAATCGCAAGTATGTGGGATGACTTCAGAATGATTGTTCTTGCATCAACAAATATTAGGGATTGTGGCTTCTATACAAATTGGTTAGATTAGTCAGGGTAATTGGGGACATGCCACCTTGCAAGAATCCAACAAGCCACTAAAGGATTTAATCAATCCTACTAGGGGATCTTATAATTTTTATAGTAGTACCCCATTCTAGAAGACACTGTATGACTAAGGCCTACATACCATGAGGACTTGATAGTTTAGTCTTATCCATTTATATACCGGCCCGAGTGAAAAAAAGGTTGGAGTCACCTTTGAATTGGTCTTAGGCAAGCCCCTCTAAAGGTGAATAATAGAAAGTAAGTACATTTTTAGTTTGACCAATCTTTGTTTGTGTGAACAAAGAGAGAACACATACTATGCCTTTTCTCACACTAGCAAGATTTGTTCAATTTAAAAAACCCAATTTGACATGTGCAGGAAATCTTTTTAGACAACCTAATGTCACTTTAAAATTCTTTTGATTCTCAAGATCATCGTGAAGTGCGAGAGAAGTGCATACACATTCGAATTACAAGAGTTTGTAAAGAAGATTACAAAACAAAGCAAACACAAATTCTTTTTTAGTCCTCAAAGAAAATAAATGAGTTCTTTTTATAGCACCAAATTTGAGTGTGAAAGTTGATTGTTCAATTTTTAGACCAAAATCAAAATTCTAATAAGTTTCTAAGGTTCAATTTTAACCAACTTGACAAAGCTTGAGTTGTAGGTTAATTTTAAGCTTAAAATTGAATCTAGTTGGTCCTAGGAAATGAATTGTAGAAATTAAAGCCCAAGATTATCACAAAGAGCATTAAAAAATGCTTTTAAGACTTCAAATTTTGTTCCTCTCCTATTTCTTGCAAATGTGACACTAGAATGAAAATGTGGTGCTTTGCAAATGTCAAATGTGACACTTAAAAGCAAAGGGAACACTCTAGTGAATGCAAAAGTGGCACTTTACAAAAATAGAGAGCGTGAATGTGGTGGAATTACAAAAGCTGTGCTTTGTGGCAAGAATGTAAGACAAAAGACAGAGAATGCATATGCGATAGTGTATCAAAAGTGGTGTGACAAAGGCATGCATATGTGGCGTGACATAGTGAATGCAGCGTTGTATGTCAAAAGTGGTGCGACAAAGGAATGCATATGTGGCATGACAAAATGAATGTAGTGTTGTATGTCAAAAGTGGTACTTTGTAGCGTCACATTTGTAGAAAGGCGACGTCACGTTCCTGTACTTGTGAAAAATGGGAAAATCAAGTGAAATTGAACATATTAAGTTGGTCTACCCTCCTTCTAGTGCCAAAATGTGAACACCAAACCTACAAAAACTAACAAGAGATCACAGACCAAGTGTCAAATATGTTAGAAAGCTAATCTAGTGTTCCCTATGAGATTCTTTAGCCCAAATTCAAGAGAAAACATGAAAATAACAAGAAACTAATGAAAGATAACATGTAACTCAAATTGATCTAGCTAAACCTTCATCCCATAGGGGGAGTGGTGCTCCTTTGATGTGGAAAGAAGCCCTTTCCCAATCCCTTCAAATGATAAGCTTGATGATTTGTTGATGATCCAAGACTGAAATTGACTATAATCTAGCTACAATGCTTGAAAATAATGAAAAGCTATGGACTCAAATGACTATAATTGAAATGCATGAAGTTGTGGATCCATATTATGAAAAGGATGCCTCTATTTATAGAAGCAAAGGGTTGAAGAATGGAATAAATTGGTGAATTTGGGATAAATTGAGAGCCAATGAGAATGTGTCAAGTGTCACAATTCTATTGGTGGAAGTTGGAGCACATTTTGGGAAATGTGTGAGTGGAGGATGGAAGAGAAGTAAATGTTGTTTGAGAATTTGAAATTGGTGTGAAGGAATTGAATGAGATTTGAGAGAATTTAAGAGGATTTGAAAGGTTGTAAGAGAATTTATTGCAAATGTAAGAGGATGTGATAGATTTTTGAAAACCTTTGGAGGGAAATTGAATAAGAGGTTGTTGAGAGGAATATTCCTAAGAATATGCTTTTGTGAGGATAATTAGATGAATTAAATAATTAATTGAAATTATTTTCATGTGAAACTTGGTTAGTTGACCATGGTCGATTCAACTCTTGAGGAGTTAAAAGCTAGAGGATTTGATAATGATGATTAGAAAGCTGATTTATGATTTAATCCATAATTAATTAATTGGAGAGAATTAGGAGATGTGACATTTGATTTGATTGTTTTTTAATCAAATGAGAGGATCAAGAGAGGATTTAATTAAATTATTTTATTTAATTAAATAAGATGAATAATTAGTTAGAAGAACCTGGTGAATTAATCCAATAAATTTAATTATTTGATTAATAGCTGAATTTGCTGATTTTAATTAAATAATGTTGATTATTCAATTAAGTGATGAATTTGAAGTGATTTAGGAAGAAACGGTGTTATTTGATCAAAATAAAATTTGCATATTATCAATCAAGACTTTTTTGGTGTCTACACTATAAAATTCTAAGCTTAACTAAAAATGTTATCAGGAAAAATGGATGATATACCAAAATACCAAATATTTTATGCAAATGCAATCAAGAAAATGTACATGAACAATTGAGGGAAATATTCAAGCTTTAGTATGATGTCGAAGAAGAGCCGATATCGGCTATGATAGGAACCAACCATATGCACATGGACCATATTCATAATGCTAAGCTGTTTGAATGATTCCTCTACAACAGTGTTTGTACCTCTAGGAACTTTGAACTGGTTGGTAAAGCTATAATCACCTTTATGAAAGAGAAAATTTAGGCAGATGTCATTGGTGCTATGGTTATAATGTACAATGACCCAAAAATTAGGATTTTTGGTGATTCCATATGCATTGAGACTGCAAGGTAGAATAAGGAAATGAAGCATGCAATAACCCTCATGAGGGAAGGACTAGGCAAGAACATGTCACGTATGCATTGTACATGTTCCACAATGACACTCTCTTCTCTACTGCATAGATAGAAATAACTCAAATTGTAATTGAAGGATTGAGGACCCTTTTCTTCTCTCATGCCTAAGCTCAAGGAAAAAATCTATGTATTTTCCATATTGTCGAGTTAATAGAATGGGATTTTCCCCTTGACATGAATTTTCCAAAAACAAATCTATGGTTTGTATATGAATGTGTGAATATATTCAATTTTTTATGTTCTCTTTTCACACAACCTTCTTTAACCTACTACATAACCCTTGTATTTCCTCTTGTCATTCATATTGGGATATAAATACAACTCTTAAGAAACTTAGCCCTAATTCCTTAATTTGTCCCCCATTCTTGCCAGCATATGGCTATATTTCCAAGACCTTGTTAAAGTGGTAAAATAAGATCATAACATAGAACAAATCATTTCAAAAAATAAAATATTCAATAAGGAAGGATTACAATTGGGAAAAAAATTATTTTTATGGTTTGTAATATAATACTCTAGGTTCTAGCCTTGTGAGAAGGGGTTAGGAACCTACGGGATGACAAATAGAAATACACTATCCTATAGGGATATCTAAGATATGTAACCACTAAGATAGGTCAAGTTTGATCCATTAGGGATGGATAAAAAGGATTATAGAATACCAAATTAGAAACACCCATGTCTAAAGGAAATGACAAGAGACAAAGAGATATTTTGAGCAAATTAAGATGACAACTAAAATGAGCATTGAGGAGAGGAGATTGAAACAAATATAGGAAATAGGAAATATATAGGAAGAAGGTGGAGATAGCCAGGGAGGCCTTGTTAGAGCATGTCATTAGAGCTATTATAGAAGGTTTAAAATGTACCCATTTGGGAGGATAGATAATACCACTGGCATATGAAGATATAAAAGAGAGCTTGATTACTAGTGTAAGAAAATCCAAAGTAAACCTAACAAGAATGAAAAAAAATAATTATAGCAACTTTAAGGAGTTAAAAAGGAAGGAATTGTGAGCTATAGTGCTCAATTAGACTATGGAAGGAGGGGTGATTTTTCTGTATAATTTTTGACTTGAAACCCATTTTATAGAATCAATTTGTCAAACCTTAAGGTTACCACAAATGAAGGGTTTGAGGGTTTATTAACTCCAATTTTATTTAACTAAAGGCTCTATATTTTAATAAGGATTACTAAATGATGTGTCCAATACAAGTGTGAGATTTGTTAAAGGATGGATATCATGAGAAAATAAAAGAGGATGGAGATGATACCAAGTTTAATAAATTTTCTCTTAATACAATGAATTATTTTTGAGAAAGGATACATATATATTATCTAATGACATGTATTTAACTAATAAAAATTTACCAAATGATACATGTCTTAAGATGAAGAGACACCTTGAAGAGGTAACCCCCAAACCAAGATTTGTCTCATGTGCTACTTAAGACAAGGGGAATGACTATATAAAATACATTTAATGAGTAATTGTGGAGAAAAAGAAGAGAACAAGAAAAAAGAGTTTGTGAGTGATTGTGAGGATATTTTAGGGAATGATTTTTTTGAGATTTAATTATCAAGGGATAAGGAAAGAAATAGGAAATTAGGGGAACAACAAAAGTGCACTAAAATAATAAAGTATTTGAGGGAAATAATCCTAGAATCCAAGGGAAAAAAGAAGAAAATTCATGAATTAGTGAAGGATAAACTTCTATTAATAGTGACAATCTTGAGGAACCTATCACTAATAGCATGGAGAAAAATAGAGAGAAAATTTGAAATTTTGGGAAAGATACCAAAGAAGTCTTTGAATATATACTATTTTAGAGTTTCCATGTCAACGAAATAAAATATAGAGTAATCAAACTAGAATTTGTTAATTTATAGGGGCACTTAGAGGTGAAGCTCTGGAATGGTATATGGAGAAGTTATCACAACATGATAATGGATGGCAAGAGATTAAATGAGTTCCTTTGTAACTTTTAGTCTCTTGAGGCTCCTTCAAAAAGTGTAAGTAAGATGAGAGAGTTGATTTAGAAAAATAGAGAAACAATCAAAGAGTTTTATTGTAGATTTAAAGTAGTGGTGCAGAATTTGGGGAAGATTCTCATAGAGAAACAAAGGACCGTAGAATGGTTTATTTTGGATTATTGCCAAAATTAGTGTATATAATAGAGTCATAGTGTTGGGGAAGAAAAAGAAAAAAAATAGAAAATAGAAAGGTTAACTATATGAATTGAACTTGATTAAAGATTAAAAAAAAAATCTTAGCCAAACGAGAGAATCATCAAGAATCATAACCAATAATGAGAAGGAAAATTTGGTGCAAGTAAGCTCTAGTGGAGGAAATCCAATAAATTAGACTTGTCTAGTACTGAAAGGAGAGAAAAGGGTGGTACTATTGAGAATAGATATGATACCAACACCCAAAATTTAAAAAGCATATATTATGGAATCTATAGATATTGGGATGACCATAAATAGATGATTTGCCATCCCTAGTTTTGCTAAGTGAATATGATGAAAATGATCTATACTATAATCACTAGTGTGAGTATAATGAACCAATGTACACAAGGATGAAAGAGTCCAAGGGTTTGTGGTGATATATTTTATACACATGGCCATGGTTATAGGTAGCCTCAATGGAGAAACTCATTCAATATCAATACAACACAAAATATGGTGCTAAAAATCATGAATGAAATCCCACTTGCCAGTTATCCTTAGAATGAAAATTGAGGCTATCAAAATGATTATAGAGGGGGATGTGACAAAGGTTGAGGAAAAAGATAAAGGATAAGAGAAGAGGCCACTTGTTAAAAGTGTATTGATATGGGCCAACATGCAAAATGAGTTTTGAGAAGAAAAGAAGAGAGTATGTGGATTATGGAGTGATCTAGTCATGATTATTTTAGCTTCCTATGGGCCAAGAAATACTATAAGAATGAACCGAAAAACATGAAGAGTGAATATCTATTTGGGCCACATGTGTCCAATAGAGCAAAGATAATGATGAGAATTCACAAATAAAGCCCCTAACGTGATGTAAACCTATGTAAACCTCTAGTGTGGTTATGTTGAGAAGGTGTTTTTGGTGTTGAGCACGTGTTGTAGATGTAACATGGTCATTTGGTTTCCAAGTGATTTTGAAAAAAAATGTATAAAGAGTATACAAGGTGATAGGGGTGTGTTTTGTATTGTGCTTCGTATTTATTCATAATGAAGATGTGATTGTGTGATTTGGATGTGATATTTAGAAGTGTTCAAAGGTGTTATATCCATAGTTTTAAGTTTTAGATCATGCGATAGTAGATGTGTTTGACAATGTGCTAGACTATCTCTAGCCTGTGAAGAAGGTTGTCTAGGAGAAATGGAATTGCTCCGCATTTCTCCACATTTAAGTTTCTTGTCTTGTATATTTAGGAATATGATAATTATGATTGTATCTATCTTCCCTTGGATGGTTTGGTGTTCAACTATTCCATAAGCTTGGTTCATGTGTTGTGTCTCAATGGCAGTTTGACTAGTTGCATAGGATAATAATGTTTTCAATTGTAGGTATTTAGGCCAATGCTGTTGAATATTTTGTTGATGTTGGAATATTCTAGGATGTTGTGCAATGTTGCTATGTGGTTTGTAGGATATTTTTGAACCTGGTGAAGTGTGTATGTGGTTGCTTTTTAGTGTTAATATCGATTTGGTTGATTTGGTGTGTTATCATTACTTGTAGATGTGCTTCATGGTTTGTGGAAATGTGGTGTAGATTTGGGTCTTGATTAACCCTTGGTGTGGTCCACCTTTATTTATTTCCACCACAAAAATGTTTGGTGCTGACCTATTTGGTGGTTGCACATTTGAGGTGCATACGTTTCATTAAAGCTGACTTGGAGAAGGTTGTTTGAGTTCATGAAGGATATATATACAAGGTCAATTGTTGGAGAGTTGTGTGATCTATTTGGAATGGAATAATGTAATTGTGATGAAGTGTTGTTATTTGAGTGTGAGTATAAATTCCTATGACTACCAAAAGCGATGATTAGAAGGTGTCTACATTTTAGTGCGCCTAAAGTTGCTGGAGGAAGTGAGCCCAAGGTTGTAGATGGTGTAGAGCTTTTGTGATGGACTCTCCTGTTGCTATGAGGTAGTGAACCTCCTTTTAGTAGTATGTTTCTATTCTCTTTCTATGCGGGTAGTGAGTTCTCTCTTATGGACAACGAGTCCTTTGGGCAATGGGCCCTTTTGACAGTGAGCCTTTTGTTATAGGTGTTGTTATTCATATATATATATGTGAGTTAGTCCTCACCATGGTTTTTCCTTGATTATGGATTTCCATGTAAATATGGTGTTTTATTATGTATGGTTGTTAATGTGTTGATGTTTCATTTTTTTACATTCATGTTAATTCTTAATAAGGGTTTGAAGGTTAATGAGGGCTTGATGGTTTTAATGTACAACTGATTCAGAATAGCATGAATGTATTTAACAAATAAAATATCAACACATCAATAACAAAAGCAACTATGATCTCCAACACTCAAGTAACTCTCCTCCTTACTTTAGCTCTCCACTTCTCTCTCTACTACTCTCTCGCCCTTTCTTTCTCCCGTCTCAATAGACAAAAAAGAGGTTTGATACTAAGGAATATTCTATTGTAAGACCTCAGGAATTGGTGCATACAAACCTATGTGGACCTAACAAAACAAGAATCTCTCAAGGTGATAGGTATTTTATGTTGTTAATAGATGATTACTCTAAAATGACTTGGGAAATATTTCTCAAAGAAAAATCATAAGCTCTAGATAAGTTTAAATAATTTAAATCTATAGTTGAGAATGAAATGGATCTAAAAATCAAGTGTTTAAGGTTTAACAGAGGTTTTGAGTTCACCTCCAATGAGTTTAATAGTTTTTATGAAGATCATGGGATAAAAGACACTTATCTACTCCTAGGACTCCTTAGTAGAATGAAGTTGTGGATAGGAAGAATATGACATTTCAAGAAGTTGCAAGAACTCTAGAGGTTGAAGGAAGCAATTATACTAGATGTCTATTGGAAAAAAGCTATTCATACTACATAGTTTACATTCTTAACAAAGGAAAAGAAAGAGTAAATAGTTCAAATACCCTCTATGAGTTATGGTATGAAAAAATTCCTACTATGAAATGTTTTTGAGTGTTTGGAAGTAAATTTTATATCAAGAGAGATTTAGAGAAATTAGGAAAGTTTGATGCAAGATCAGATGAAGGAATCTTTCTTGGATACTCTTCAAAGAGCAAGGCATACACGTGCTACAAAAAAATGTTAAATAAGATAGCTGGAAGTGCAAGTGTCAAAGTGAATGAAGAATCACATCAAAGCTTAGTGTTGATAGAAGGATATGAATTTGATGAACCCCCTTGTAGAGAAGAAGAAAAAAGAATAAGAGAAAGAAAAGGAGATGCTAGTGGAAGAGGATGAAGCTTCATAAAAGAATCCTAAGACTCCAAAGTATGTGAAGAAGAATCATTTTGAGGATCAAATAATTGGAGACAAAAGTAAAGGTGTGCTGACAAGAAGAAAAGCTGCTATGGAAGAGGAATAGGTAAAATTTTGTTCTTTTTGAGATAGAACTTAAAATATTAATTGAGGTATGCAAGGATGAAAATTGGATTAAAGCTATGGAAGAAGAGATAAGGTAGATTGAGAAGAATCATACATGGGAACTAGTCCCAAAACCAACAAACAAGAATGTGATTGGAAATAAATGGGTTCTTAGGAACAAGTTGAATGAGAATGGAGAATTTATCAGAAACAAGGCTAGACTTATGTGTAAGGGCTACTCACAAGTGGAACAAATAGATTTTGAAGAGACTTTTACTCTTGTAGCAAGAATGAAAGCTATTAGGATGTTTTTGGCTTTTACAACACACAAAGACTTCAAGGTATATCAAATGGATGTAAAGTTTGCAAATTTAAATGGAAAGTTAGAATCAAAGAGGTATACATTAAACATTTACAAAATATTTTTCAGTTATCAAAGGATCTTGATATGGTTTGCAGGTTGAAGAAAGAATTGTATGGAATTAAATAGGCTCCTAGAGCTTAGAATGCAAGATAGGATAGGTACTTAGGGAAATAGGAATATGAAAAGAGTACTATAGATAGAAATATTTACTTCAAAGTTGAGAGAGATGAAATCCTTTAGCAAGGGAAGAATAACTAGAAAAAAATATCTTGAAAAGAAAGAAAAACTAAGGAAGAAGGATTTGATAGAACATGGAAGAAATAATGAAGTTATGGTAGTCACTAGAGGAGGAAAAGAAACTATTAAATGGAAAATATTGAAGAATATATAGAGAAGGATAAAGAGTATTTCTTGACCAAATAGAAACATGATTTAGTAGTTGAAGAAGCAAAGAAGATTATTGCAAAAGAGAAAGGTAGGAAGATTACCACAAAGCCTAGTTTTTGAAAAGGAGTATCAATTATTAAATAATTAGGCCTATCCTTTGGAAGAAAAAAATATTAGAAAATATAAAACAATTTGCAAAAAATTGGAATAAGAACAAAGTTAGCAATTTGAGGCCTCATATTAAAAGTGCAATAAAAACCTCAAGGAAATGGAAGAAGAAACCTATTATGATTGAACTATATGTTCAAAATAGATGGCTTAGGAATGTGCTAGTAGATCTTTACACATATGTTAGTATCATTGCTAAGAGGATATGAGAAGATTTAGGTGAATCAAAATTTTACAATAGATAATATATAATATTGCATTGGAAGATGGGATTTCCATAATTACCATTGAAACATGAAACAATACTAAAGTAAATCTATTGGGAATAAGAAAGGAACTAGTCTTCAAAGTTATTAATATAAAAGAGCCCTTTGACACATTCAATATCAAGTTAAAATTAGAGTGGTTCATGAATTATAACAAATTTTGATTCTTATAAGGAATAATTATCATTTTTTAATGTAGATAGAATAGTATACATAACCAGGTCTATACTAACACAGGTACCTCATATCTTGAAGAGGTGGTATTGGAAGATAATTTAAGTGAGGATGAAGAGAAAAAAACAATGAATTCATTAGGTAAAATCATCAAGAAGAAAATTGAAGAAGAACCAAATTTAGAAGGGGAAATCATTGTTGATGGTGGTGATTATTACACATATAGTGATGATACTAATGAGCTCAAGATATGCTCATAATTCGAGTATCATGATGTATTTTTAATATCTCCACTCTTATTGCTAATGGATGTTTTAACTATGTGATTAAAGACTTTTTATCTGAAAATGGGTAGTATCCTGTAGCAATACATTCCTATATTCTTGTAGCCTAGCATCTCGATGTGTCTTATTAATTACCCTGTTTGACCTTTTGAATGACTAGTATAATGCATATGGTTTTTGAATAATGAAATAGATTTAATATGTGATTAATGAATGTATCGTGTTGTTTGCTACAAGTGCTTTCTTTCGCCTTTGTCACCTTGTGCATCACAGGTTGTTGAAGGGAGCATGAACGAGTCAAGCGCAATGGATCTCAGCCCTGCAGTAAAGTCCATTTCCTGCACGATGTTGAGGAAGTTGTTCCAACGAAGACTCTCTGACCGGGTCATTGGGAAGAAACTTTGATCATTAATCTGCAAAGAGTGGAATGCTAAATCTTCTCCCTGGATCATGTTGAATGGATATGCTTTCATTTATGAGAAGTATGTTCCTCGGTTTTAGGATACATTTTATGTCCATGTATTTCTTTGTTAGTTAGTTAGTTTCTTTTATGGTTTAAATAAGTGTTCCTCTTGCACGAGTGAGGAAGCATAGCATGTAAAAGTTAGTATGATAATAAGAATCAAAATATGTAAGAGTTAGTACTATGGTAAGAGATAGAGTTTTGTGTTAGTTTTCATATGAGCAGAACAATGCATATCATTCTAAGTTTATGAATAAAAGCTGATGAAGTTCTGAGTTCAATTCTTGCATAGTTGGTTGATGCTTGCTAAGGGGGCCCTCTTAGTAAGTATCTATAGTTAGTTAGTTTTTTATCTTCTGTTGATCATAACTTAGATTTCATTCTGGAAAGTTTTAGTGCAAACTCAGTCTTATATTGTTCCTACAACATTGGGAATCCATCCCTGTGTTTTTTCCTACAACATAAGGCCAGTTCATAGTTTGTTTCTTAGTAACAGTTGTCGTGATGTCTGCTTTGATTAAGTTATACTTAAGTTAAGAAAGCTTTACATTACATTCCTATAACATAAGTAGAATTCCTTTCACGCATTTATTTCTAGTAAATCATGACTGAAACTAGTTCTTAGTGTACATATAGTGCCACTCCATTTCAAGTACATGTTCCCTGGTTTGACAAAGTAAATGAATGACCATAAGATGTTAGTTTCCTACTGGAATGTCCAATTCCCAGGTTAGGATTTTTCATGACTTTTATATCCTTTTGTGGGCGCGACCAAATACAATGGAAGCATGATTATGGGGTGAGCCAAAGAGAAGAACTATAAAAGTATTAGGAGGTAAAAGGATACACAACTAGAGAATAATTGAGAAAAAAACACATACAATCACCGCAAATGAAGGAAACTTATTCAAAATAAATAAAATAGAAGGCGATGAAAAAAATATAAAATACCCAAAAATTATAAAATACATTATATTTCATGAGGTACCTTATATATGAAGATTCCAATGGTATTCTTGGCCACAAGGTCTTATAAACAACATCAAAAACATTGAAAAAACCTTAAAAATGGAAGATATGAGAATGGAATTCCTATAAGACACATTAGTATGTAACACAAAAAAATGGAGGTTTACCCACAAGCTGAACATCCCTAATTGGAAAGATTTCATAGTTATGATTAAAACAAGGTGCCTACTCAAAGGGCACTACCAATTCACCCCAAAATATTACAACAATATAGATACTGACATCCACTTCAAAAATATATAAGAAATGGGATGAGATGGGAGAATACAATGAAAGACTCCACACTCAACTATTCTAGTAGACACTATTGCCAATTGCAAAAACATGGTATATTAATCAAAAAAAGGGGGTGAAATATAGAGAGTGGGAACTATTCAAATAAGATATTTGTGATGGTATGATGTTTTTGAGTGTGTATGGAGCTTGAATCTTGTATAAGACCTCCATCATGCTTCAAGGTCAAATTATAGGGCCCTAGGAAGCGTGGAAATGTCTAGAAACCTTTGCTTCAAGCATGTAGGTCACCTAATTTACTAGTGGGAACCTAGGGTCCCTTGTGGGTGACTTGGAGTAGAAATATGAGCAACCTAGTCTAGAAAGGGGCAACATTGAACTATAGCAAGTACTTGCACTTTTTGAGAAAGTTTTCTTAAAAGAGATTTATTTATTGGGGTTTTCGTTGTCTAACATTTGATTTTGTTTGGTATCTTGTGTATTTTGAGAGATATCATAATATTTATGTTGGAAATCATGCTTAGTGTTAGGATGACTAGCTTGGAGTGTGTCAACTGAGAAGTCACAATCCCCTTTCCCTCTACCTTGTGAGTGCATAATATTTGGATTTGAATCTTTTTCTACATTCTTATTGATGCATTTTTGTGTAGTTTTGATCATTATAAAGGTGGATATTATGTCATGTTGTCATCCCATTCTTTCTTTACAAGTGAATGAGATTGTAGTCCTAGGCCTAATTTTTAGAGATAGAGAAATCCCTACCTCCTCACAATGTCATCACTATGACCTTGACCAGTAATTGAGATAAATCTTTTGCTTGTGACATCATACTCAGTGCATTGATATTTTATGCCTTTCGTGTCCTTGTGTTTTGTCACTATGCCTTATGTGTGTAGACATGCATTGTGACATGTTGATGTCATATACATATCATGAAAAAATTATAGTCCATCCATTAATATCTTCAATGGAAGCTTAGGACATTACAATAAAAATTCTCTTATATAACTCTAATTTGATGATATGAATTTATATTATCTTGAACGATTATTTAATTATATAAATGATTATTTATAATTACATTTATAATGTATTAAGTATATATATATATATATATATATATATATATATATATAAAATTCTTAATTCTTAGTAAACATATCTATCTATATTAAATATTTAAAAGATGTGTATAATTTTTTAAAATATAAATGTAAAAATAATAATTACCAACTAAATATATCTATATTTAATAAATAAGTAAATAATATTAACACATCTAATTAAAAAAATTCTTGTAAAATGTTTAAAATAGAATTTTCTAAATATAAATGTATTAATTTTACTTTATTTATTAATTTTAAAAACTACTTTATAAAATAAAATAAATAATTTTTTAGTAAAAATGTCTATTTATATATATTTTTAACAATTTTTTTATTAAATATTTAAAAGATGTATAATTTTTTTCTAAATATAAATATAAAAATATTAATTCTCATCTAAATATATCTATAAATAAATTTGTAAATAATATGAACACATATAATTAAAAAAGTTCATATAAAATGTTTAAAATAAAATTTCTAAATATAAATGTATTAATTTTATTTTATTAGTTTTAAAACTATTTTAAAGAAGTCCACTTTAAATAATTTAAAAAATACTTTATAAAATAAAATAAATAATTCTTAGTAAATATATCTATTTATATATATTTTTATCAAAATTTATATTAAATATTTAAAAGATGTATATAATTTTTTAAAGTACAAATATAAAAATAATAATTCTCAACTAAATATATCAATAAATAAACATATAAATAATTTTATTTAATTATATAAATGATTATTTATAATTACATTTATAATATATTAAGTATTTTTTAATATATAGATAATAAAATAAACAATTCTTAGTATATATATCTATCTATATTAAATATTTAAGAGATGAGTATAATTTTTTTAAATATAAATGTAAAAATAATAATTCTTAACTAAAAATATCCTAATTTAATAAATATGTAAACAATATTAACACATATTGTAGTGCTTCATCGCAAACCCTAGAGGACAACACTCTAACAACAGAAAACAGAACAATTTTTTTTTTTAAATGTGATGTTACATGATTGTAATTGAACATAAACTTACATACTATCCTATGTCCTTTAAAGTTCTCGACTACATTATGTAGTTCCCATCATCAAAATTAACAAAAATCACAAAGCTTTATAATAACCAAATTCTAACATCAATTAAGATTCACATCTACTCATAACATATAATCAAGTGTTTCATGAGATACAGCCATAATATAAACATAAAATATTAACTGATTACATCCATTCCACTTAACATGTACAATGTCATTGAATACATAATTCATCACATAATAAAGTTACATCAGTTTCATATTTACAATTACATTCTATACAAAAATACCTCCTCGTTAAATGTGAGGAGTGTTCAACAACATGATACATGATACTTCAATACAAATACAAATACAATACAAGGATCACAAATACAAATACAAATACAATACAAGGATCACAAATCCCAAGAGTAGATATACTGCAGAAGTCTTTAGATCAAGTGAAGTTGCCACGACATGTATAGGAAATGGAAACCCAATGGAGAACAAAACACGTTCCACCCAACCATGTGGACCCAAAGGTCCACCCCCATACTAGGAGGTAACAAAGGGCCCCACTATCACTGTAAGACAAATGACTAAAACTTCACCTAGATGACATAACACATAAGAGCAAGTAGAACAATATCAAATTATAGAGACTATACATCCAAATGCACAAAACTATCCAATAAAAAAAAATACAAAGGAATACATGGTTGTTGTAGGGGAAGCACATCATCACATAGTTGGTCATAGGTTATCCAGGTAGATCTTCCTAGGCCCTGACCCCCATCCTGGGTTATCCTAGTAGCCTCTACCGATCTTTGGCCCCTCATGCCAACTTATGTAGAATCAACATACCTCTCGTGGAGATGAGGTAGTTGATTTTGCCATTCCAAGCCTTCTCGACTCATCTCAAGCCTAAACGAGCACTTGATGTAGCACCCCTCCGATTTGCTTATATTTTTAGACAATGCTTTTACTTTTATAGTCCATGATGCTATGTTGTTATTTGATCACTGAAATTGGAGCGATGACAGTTTTTATATTGTAATGTGATGGTACACTTTATGGATGATTACTGCTTATGACATGCTTTCTGGTTAGCATAGTTGTTTATTTGAGTTGATATTGTCACATGCTCATCAGTAATTAATTGATGTTTTAGATTTGTCAGTTTTGATGTGATACTGTATTGGTGAAGGGAACAAGATTGCATCACTCGCTTGTGAGCGCCTTGCGATTTCACGATTTTCTCTTCACAGTGTGTTTGATTCATAATTTATATACATGTACGGCATATGTTTTATTGCAGGATTGTGGGTATAGGACATCGACTCCACCTAGATTCATAGGTTTGAGTGTGTCCATTACCCAACAATATAGTTGATTGGGAGATAGTAATAGGGTTTTCTTGTCAAGCCACAACCCTAGTAACAGTATGTCATCAGTCCTTGTTTTGGTATGCTTTGTTGTTATGTTGTCCACATTTTCCTTGTCGTTTATTTATTTTGCAAGGTATGTTTAGTGGGAAATTAATGTTAGTTAATGTTTATAATAGTTTTTAGTGATTATTTAATTAATTTTGATTAATGTTGTTAGAAACTTAATATTTGATTTAATTAATTAAATTAAATTTATTTTGTAAAGTGATTTAATCTTTGTGATTAAATTTATTTTATAAAGTTCAATTAAATTAATTAGATTAAATTTAATTAGAAATTACTATGTGAATTATGAATTATTAAATGAATAAATATCTTGTAATTATCTTAGAGGAAATATCTGTGATTTGGTTGAAAAGATATTTTATTTGTGACTTGTGTTAGAAAAAATTAATTAAACACTATTGTTGGGAATTAATTCTCAGAGAGAATATTTGCATTAACTAAAAGAGGAAAGAGGCTACTTCACGAGAATGAAAAAAATATATTTTTGAGAGGAGGTTGTGGAAAATTGGAAAAGTTCTTGGAAAATTTTGGCTCTAGTTTTGTTTTCTTCTTTCTGGAAAAGTGGATAATTTGGAAGAAGCTTTGGTAAATTGGAATCTAAAGGTGAAGCTCTACTTTAAACATCATTTCCTCAAACATCCAGAAACAGGTTCTTTAAATTGTTTTTATTGTTATGCAAATTGGAAAGATTGTTTGTACAAGAAGAATATGTTAATTGTGTAGAAGCTTTATATATATTGAAAATTTGAAAGATTGTCGTGTTTGGAAAATTGCCGTGGAAATTTTAGAGCTTCAGTAGAAATTGATTTTGAAATGGAATTTAAAGAAAATATTATAGAACAAGAATTATAAGGATATTTCTGTTGAATGTTTGGGTGTATTCTACAAATCTACATTTGAAGGTTACGAATAATTTTAGGAAATCCATTTTCCTTTATTGTGCGTTCCTCTTTTGTGTGTTTCTTTTAAAATTGGAACAATGTTTTGGAAGTTAATGTGTTTGGTTGATTCTTTGGTTGATTTTGATGTGCTTGAACTTGTTACCATAATCTTTGAAGATTTGGCTTTATACAAGAAATTCCTCCATCAGTTTGGTTATAGTTTAACTTTCATGCATTTCACCGCCACTTCTTTGGCTATACTTTTGTTAACATTATGATAAAATATGCATTTCTTGATGGGTTGAGCTTTCTTTTGTTATCTCTTGGTTATCATAGGATTTGTATTCAATCGTTATGCTATAGCCTGCATGCAATCTATATAACTCTCCAAATCACTAGCCCAATCAATTTGAATTGATAGCTGAAGGTTCTCTTGAGTCACCAACGTGGCTCTCTCTACCTTTTTGAATCTTTCATTCGAGTAGTTCACTCTGCCTTATCCGATTCTTCCTTATCTAGATTAGCTTGGGGATTTAATAATCTTTACCTCTCAATCGACGTGTTTTCAATACCTGAATCTAAGGAAATTAAATTTTAATATAAATGTCGTTATTAAATATTGAAGTAGGTGTGTAGTTGGATCAAGCCCGCGGTTTGGGACATTTAAAGTAATCCTTGTAATAAGAATCCTCTCCATCTTGCTAGCCTGTATTACTTTGATGGCAGTTACAAGTAATGGATTCACATGCCTTTAAGGGAACCGGAATGGTATCAACTTTTGTTCCCACCTGAAACACGAGCTCTCTAGAAATGAGGTTATCCTTCACATTTTTGTAGGAAATCATCTCTGTGGATGGCACAATAGAGCCATGTCCATCTCTTGTGCCATGCCCTGCAACCAATCTTGGAATTACTTTAAATAATATATATATATATTTAATTTATGTTTTGGAAATTATAAATTGGTTTTTAAATATTTAAATAATATATATTTTTAAATATATATAATTCTATACACACACACACACACACACATATATATATTTAAAATGTATTTCTATAATAGGTGCATGCAAAAGCATAGATTGATGATTTAAATAAAATGATTTAAAAGAGGAAATTGATTTTTATTTATATGTAATTGGGGAAATTAAAACAAACAAATGGATTTAATTTCCTTATTGTTTGTAAATGAAATTATATTAAGTTTATTTTGGGCAATGTATTATTGTATTTTATTGAAATGGAAATTGGATTTAGGAAATCCTAATGGTAGATTTATTTCCTGCCTAAATTGCCTATTAAATTATGATTTCTTATGTTCTCATAAGTTGGGGAAATCGGATAGTTGTGTATGTAAGTCTTCCAGATGATGTTATTTTATGAGGGGGTTGTTGTGTTTTATGGTTTAGCCCTTTTTTTTCCTTGGGTAGTGTACTTGGTTGAGTTTCACTTAAACACCCGGTTACTATGAACAGGATGTGTGGTCTCTTATATTTTGGATTAGATCCTTGTGTTGTCAATAGGGGAATGACTCTCAATGGGGGCCGATGCACAAAGTGGCACTAGGGTAACCCATGCAACTTTGTGATGACACTTGTCCTATGACAACAATATGTATTTTCTAGTTGATGTACTTGATTCTTTTACTCTGGAAGCAATGTAACCTTTATGTATGTGTTGTTCTTGTATGCTATAATATTATGTATTGCCTGTGTCTAGAGGTTGGTGGTTTTTCCTAGGAATCCCTTTTTACTATCTCCTAGCACGGGGGTGGGCCTTCAGGTACCACTTGGTTGGGTGAAACATGCACCTTACACCATTGGGTTCCCATTTCATATTCATGATGGCAAGATCTTCTAGATTGGAGAGCTCACGTGTACCAGTTGCTATGCATTTTTTCTTATGTTCTTTTGTATCAGTTGGATACTTATGTATATGGACTACTCCCCATTTGTATTCAATGAGGATTCTTGTATCATTGTTATTGTAGCATTATTGTATGATCTTCCTCATTTTGGTAATTAGTCTTGTAACTACTTTATTGAATGAATGCAATCTATGGATGATTCTTTAATGTACTTTGTATCTAATGAGATGAGTTTAATGCTTTGGATGTATACATTAAGTGTAGTTCACTTTACTTGTTATTAATTATACTTTAAAATTTTATTTTTTTTACGTTTTCGTTGTGTTTGCCTTGTCCTCTAGGGTTATGTGGCAGGGTGTTACACTTGATCCTGAGTGAGGTATTGAATTATCTTGTTTAATGTTATAGCTACCCAACCCTCCTAGTTGTTTTTATGTTATCACTTGTTTACGTAACCTCCACATGGGTTATCCAGGCACCCCTTTGTGCATCAGCCCCCATCGAAAGCCACTCCCCTATTGACAACAAGCAAACCAATGAAATAGAAAATAAAGCTACTTGCACGAAATTAAAACTCAAGGAAATCACATAGCAAGGCATAATCCCATCCCACTCACAAATTCCATAAGACCAATCACATAGGAAAATATATTGTGCAAGGTAAATGGCCATCAAGGGAAAGATCTCCCTAGCCTTTGGAGACTCTAAGATTCACTTACATACAAATTTACACTTTTGAACAACACCCACATCCATTACCAAGGCAGTAACCATTCAATAGCATTAGAGAACATAGAACATAGAACATAGAGTGGACTTAAATATCATTCATATCATGGTTATAGTAAATCAAAACCAAGAGTAATTTCATGTAATAAATGTTTTCCACTTAACATCTTACTCATTGACTTAATAACTAATTAACTCAATCCATTTATTTAAACCAATATTCTTAATTAAATATAGTAAATCATGTTAAAAAACCACATACATAAATCATTACAAGTATTTCACTAAATATTGCATTCGAGGAGAGGCATTACTTCCTCATTCCTATTTCTCACTAACTCAGTCCCTTCAGCAAGTTAAAAGATTATATACTACCAGGTATGTGCAGGATCATGGGGGTCCAAAAAGTAGCAATGGGAAAAAAGGCATTTTTAACATGTTAAAAAATGTAGAATTCACACCTTTGAATTTTTGTAGGCTTGGGTACAATATCTGTTTTAGTTTGGTAATACCAAACCGAAACAAATATCCATCTATAACGAATATTTGTTTTGAAATGGATATCTGTTTCAAAATGGATATCCATTTTGGAAAGTGGGAACCCATTTTTTTGAAAAACAAAAATATATTCATTTGAAATAGATATCTCTTTTGAAAATCAAAATGGATATTTGTTTTGAAAACCTAAAAACCCTCTTTAGTAAAATGGGCATAAATTTTGTGTTTCTTATCAAAATTTTGACTTTTTATAGGTGTTGGAAAGGTGATTGAGAGCTATATGAAATGGAATAGGTGGTGTTTCTATATTATAGACCAAAAAATAATTATAATCATTTGAACTTCATATTTCATTTTTGAAACATCAAATTCTCACTAATTTCACATGCAAAGTCTTTTTTTAATGATTTTTTTGTATCACTCATCTTAGAGTACTTGAAACATTAGAAAAGTAATGAATAATGAAATATTTATATTTTTTTGTAGCAAGGAGATGAAAAAATCTTCATAAATCATCATATCTCTCTATCCCTTTCTCTACCTCTCTATATATCACTGTCTCCCCTTAAGCTCTAGACCTATCCCTCCCTCCTTTCTTCTCTCTTTATCCCTTTTTATACCTATCTTTCTCACTCTCTCTCCTTGAGCTCTAAAAATATATTTCTACCTCTCTCCATCCTTGCTTCTCTCTTTCTCTCTCACTCCCTCTCTCTCTCTCAGGTCCCTCCCACTCCATCTCCCTCTCTATCTCCTTGAGCTCTAGACATATCTTTCTACCTCTCTCCATCCTTCTCTCTCTCTCTCTCTCTCTCTCTCTCTCTCTCTCTCTCTCTCTCTCTCTCTCTCTCTCTCTCTCCCTCTCCCTTCCTTTGAATTCTCTCTTCCTCTTATGTCTCTCTCCCTCTTAGGTCTCTCTCTCATGTCTTTCCCACTCCCTCTCTCCCTCTTAGGTCTCTCTCTCTCAAGTCTCTCCCACTCCCTCTCTCTCTGTTCTCTCCCACTCCCTCTCTCTCTCTCAATGTCTCACTCACACCCACATTCTCTCCCTATCAAGTCTCTCTCTCTCCAACTCTCCCTCCCTCTCTCCCTCTCAAGTATCTCTCCCTCTCCCTCCCTCTATCTCCCTCTCTCACTCTCAAGTGTCTCTCTCTCTCTCCCTCTCTCTCTCTCCCTATCTCTCTCACTCTCCATCTCCCTCTTAAGTCTCTCTCTCTCTCTATCCCTATCTCTCTCACTCTCCATTTTCCTCTTAGGTCTCTCTCTTTGGTCCCTCTCACTCCCTCTCCATATCCCTCTCCCTCTCTCCCCCCTCTCTCTCTCCATCCCTTCAAAGTCTCTCCCCTCTTAGCTCTCTCTCTCTCTCTCTCACACACACACACTCTCTCTCCTCTCTCCATCCATCTCTCTCTCTCCCACTCTCTCCTCTCTCCTCTCTCTCTCTCTCCCACTCCCTCTCTCTCTCACCCACTCCCTCTCCATATCCTGATCTCCTCTCACTCTCCATAGCCCTTTATTCTCCTCTTCTCCTTCCCTCCCTGGAATTCCCTCTCCTTATTGTGCCTCTCTTCTCTCTTAGGTCTCTTTCCACCCCTCTCCCTCTTAGGTCCTTCACCATCTTCCTTCCTCTCTCTTCTCTCCTCTCTCTTAGGTATCCTCCCACTCTCTTCTCTCATGTATCTCTCTTCATTCTCTCACTTCTCTTTACTCACACTCTCCATATCACTCTTAGGTCTCTCTCCCACTCTTCTCTTTCTCTCTCTCTCCTCACACACACCTCCTTGTCTCTTTATATCCCTCTAAGTCTCTTCTCCTTACTCCTCTCTCTATCTTGTCCTTCCTCTCTCAATTCAATTCACTTTTATCTCTCCCACTTAAATTTACTTCCCGAGGGAGAGAGAGAGAGGTAGAGAGAAAGAGAGAGGGAGGGAGGTGGGATTGAGAGGGGAGAGAGGGAGAGATAGATAGAGGGAGGGGAGAGGGAGAGAGGGAGGGAGGGAGGGAGAGAGGGGAGAGAGAAGGAGAGAGAGGGATGAGAGATAGAGTTATCTAGTTAGGATGGGAAGAAAACACTAGAAAGAGAGATTTATCTAGCTAGGGTGAGAAGGAGACACCTGAGAGATAGATTTATCTAGCTAGGGTGAGAAAGAGACACCTAAGAGGGAAGTGGAAAGTGAGTGAGTGAGAGAGAGAGGGGCAGGGAGAACTATGATAGCGAGAGAGAGAGAGAGAGAGAGAGAGAGAGAGAGAGAGAGAGAGAGAGAGAGAGAGGGAGTGGGAGAGACCTGAGAGAGAAAGAGACAGAGGGAGAGAGAGAGAAGGAGGGAGTGGGAGAGACTTGAGAGAGAGAGGGAGAGAGAGACACCTGAGAGAGAGAGGGAGTGGGAGAGAGAGACCTAAGAGGGAGGTGGAAATTGAGTGAGTGAGTGAGAGAGAGGAGAGAGAGAGACTTCAAAGGGAGGGAAGAGAGAGAGGGAGAGAGGGAGATGAAGAGTGAGATGGAGATGGAGATGGAGAGGGGGAGAGAGAGATAAAGGGAGGGAGAGAGAGAGATAGAGGGAGGGAAAGTGAGAGAAACTTGAGAGGGAGAGAGGGAGGAAGAGACTTTAGAGGGAGGGGGAGAGAGAGTTATCTATTTAGGGTGGGAAGGAGCCACCAGAGAGAGATTTATCTAGTGAGGGTGGGAAGGAGACACCTGAGAGAGAGGGAGTGGGAGAGAGAGAGGCTTGAGAGGGAGGTGGAGAGAGAGAGAGAGAGAGAGAGAGAGAGAGAGAGAGAGAGAGAGAGAGAGAGAGAGAGAGAGAGAGAGAGAGAGAGAGAGAGAGAGAGAGAGAGGGAGTGGGAGAGACCTGAGAGAGAAAGAGACAGAGGGATAGAGAGAAGGAGGGAGTGGGAGAGACCTAAGAGAGAGAGGGAGAGAGAGACCTGAGATGGAGATGGAGTGTGTGTGTGTGTGAGAGAGAGACCTAAGAGGGAGAGAGACTTCAAAGAGATGGAGAGAGGGAAAGAGGGATATGAAGAGTGAGAGGGAGTGGTAGGGACCTGAGAGAGAGAGAGAGACATAGAGAGAGAGAGATAGAGAGAGTTGAGAGGGAGAGAGGGAGATAGAGGGATGGAGAGGGAGAGAGTGTGAGTGTGAGTGAGAGATTGAGAGAGGGAGTGGGAGAGAACAAAGAGAGAGAGGGAGTGGGAGATCTCTGAGAGAGAGAGGCCTAGGAGGGAGAGAGGGAGTCAGAGAGACCTGAGAGAGATAGACCTAAGAGGGAGAGAGACTTAAGAGGAAGAGAGACTTCAAAGGGAGGGAGAGATAGAGAGGGATGGAGAGGGGAGACAGAGAGTGAGAGGGAGATGGAGAGGGAGAGAGAGAGCGAGAGAGGGAGAGGGAGTGAGAGGGACCTGAGAGAGAGAGAGAAAGGATGGAGATAGAGGTAGAAATAAAGGTCTAGAGCTCAAGGACATACAGTGAGAAAGATAGGTATAAAGAGGGACAAAGAGATAAGAAAGGAGTGAGGGATATGTCTAGAGCTTAAGGGGAGACATAATGATATATAGAGAGGTAGAGAAAGGGATAGAGAGATATGATGATCTATGAAGATTTGTTCATTTCCTTTCTACAAAAAATATGAATATTTCATTATTCATTACTATTTTTAATATTTCAAGTATTTTGAGATAAGTGTTACAAAAAAACATGAAAAAAAGACTTTGCATGTGAAAGTAGTGAGCATTTGATGTTTAAAAAATGAAATATGAAGTTCAAATGATTATAATTATTTTAATTTGTACAATATAGAAACACCACCTATTTCATTGCATAGAGCTCTCAATCAGCTTTCCAACACCTTCAAAAAGTCAAAATTTTGATAAGAAATGCAAAAGTTATGCCCATTTTACTAAAGAGGGTTTTTTAGGTCTTCAAAACGGATATCCGTTTTGTTTTTCAAAAAAATGGGTTCCCACTTTCCAAAATGGATATCTATTTTGAAAACAAAACAAATATCCATTTTGAAACAGATATCCATCTCAAAATGGATATTCGTTATAAATGAATATTTGTTTAAGGTTGGTATTACCAAACCAAAACAGATATTAGTTCGTAATTTGGTTTGAGATTGCCTAGCCTGGAAAGCCAATCTAAAACACATGTTTTGAAAATTTTGCTTAGTTTTTCGAAGTTCGCCCTTGTGGCTGATGACTTTTTTTTAATCCGAATTCTATCAAACGAAAAGGGTTTATAGAAAAAATTGCCAACTTTCCATGAATATAAATTTTTCCTTATTATCAATTTAATAAATAATTATTATTGATTTTCTACCCACCTTATATCTAAAGTCCTAATTTATAGGCTGATTGAAAAACTTCTATAACTTTCAAACTAAACATTTTTCAAATCTACAAGATTCGCCACATTTTATGCTTCACATACTATAGGATAAAAAAAATTGAATTTCATAAATTTTTAACCAAGTTATGGTGGTTAGACACAGACGTTTTAATAATTCTAGAAAGTTCTAATAAAAAAATCATAACTAATTATTTACATGGAAAAAAAATTACAATTTTTTTTTTGGCACATCCGGGTATGTGTCCTCTACTTATATTGAAAAATTTAGAAAAAAAATTTATTTTTTTCTGGTACTTAGGGTGGTTAGACATACACCTGCTTCTTATATTTTTCCTAAAAGTTTAGTACCACTGCATTGAAATTTCAAAGTTTCTCAAAGAAAATTTATTTCTTTTCCAAAAAAGGCCTAGTAGCCTAGAAACTGGCTCGCACTCACAAAAGGATATAAATATCATAGCAAAACTTTCTTGGGAATTGGACATTCCGACAGGTGACTAATATCTCTCTGTGGACGTTCATTTTACTTGTCAAACTAGGGGACGTAGACTTTAAATGGCGCGGAAAAATATATGCACTAGGAACTTGCCTCGGTCAAATCTTAGCAGAAATACATACCGAAAAAAAATTCTATCTAAGCCACATAATGGTAATGTGGAATTCTTTAACTCAACTATGCTTGATTAAAACATAAACCATAACAGCTACGACTAAAGCACAAACCATGAACTGGCCTTATGCTGCAGGAATAGTCACAGGGATGGACTCTCTATGCTGTAGGAGCAGTACAAGACTGAGTTTGTATGAAAACTTCAAAGATGAAAGCTAACTAGATATTAGCAGAAAAGAACATCTAACTAATTAGCTATAGATACTTACTAAGTGGGCCCCCTTAGCAAGCATCTACTGATTACACAAATGCTGAACTCAGAATTTCATTGAACTTTATTCATGAAAACAGAATGATATACATTGTTTTGTTGATGTGAAAACTAACAACAAACTCTGTTTCTGGCCAAACAGATTCTGTCTTTCATTATCATACTGATTCTTACATGATGTCTACTACATTGTTTCTATCTTACTCTAAATATCATCTATTACTCATTCTATTCATCATCCACCCTCTCGCGCAAGAGGAGTATCTTATTTTTAAATCAAAAGAACAACTAACTAACTCTATCAAAGAAAGACGTGGAAGTAAAGTATATCTCCGAATCAAGGAACAAACTTCATAAATGAATTTATGTGCTCAACCCGATCCAGAGAGAATCTAGCGCTCCACTCTTTCCAGTTTGACTTGTCATTAAAATCTTTCCCATGGTTTCGGTCAAAGAGTCTTCGCCGGAGCTCCCTCGAAGTCGTGCAGGAAATGGACTTTTCTGCATGGCCGAGATCGACTGCGCTTGACTCGATCATTCTTCAACAACCTGCAAAAAAAAAGGTAACAGATGCACAAGAAAAGGCATATGGCACATACACGATATCTATTCATTAATCACACATTTTAAATCTACTTCATCATTCAAAAATTGCATACGATATACCAGCCATTTTCGGGAGTCAACAGGGCAATAAATGCAATTCAGTCAACACAATAGGCTACAGGAATATAAAAGTGTCTTGCTATAGGATATCCCCATAAAAGGTTTCAACAAAGTTTAAACAACTATGAAATAGCAAAAGTAAAGTCATTTAAAAGTTTATCATATCATCAAATTATGAGCATATTTTAGGCTCATCACTGCCCCCTACTTAGCCCAATGCTGGTCCTCCAGCATTAACTTTCCTGGTGGTTTCTCTGAAGTCAGTGGTGGCTGCATGACTCTGGAATGGATGTCCAAACTTGTAATAGAATCCTCTGAAATTCTGACACCTTTCATATCTTCAGTCTTCTAATTCATTGTTAAGATTTGTAGCCTAGTGAGGATACAGGAGCCACATTAGCACAGGGGTTCTGAATGTCAGTGGCAGCCATAGTTCAAATCTTATTTGAAGTCCCAATTGAATATATCTGCTGGTTCGTTTGAGTGCAGCTGTGAAGTTTAGGGGACCATGTGGTTCTGACTTTCTTAAACCAACAGTTAATCTCTCCCATATTTTCTCACTTCTGGTATATGCTAATCTCCAAAATGAATATTGTTGTGCCTGTAATTCATCATATACTTGCTTTCTGATATCAAATATTTTCTCTCTGGCTGAAACATTATTAATACCATATGTTAGAGCAAACCAATCTTTCAACATTGCATGTGGGTTTGAACTTTGAGAGCGTAATGGGACATGCTCTGTTTTCTCAGCTTCCTCATATGTTTCCCATTGCCTGCCATAATTCACCTCATTTGTTGCCCATGACATAAATGCTCTCAAATGAATATCACCAATATATAGAAGAGGATTCCATTCTGTTTCAAATGGTATTAAAAAGCCATGCAAATAGAATTCACACAGAGAATTCCTTAACCAGTTAGGGGCTGCCTGGTATGCTTCATAAAATTCTTTGGTAGTGTGAATTATAGGGTCTTGGTTTCTGGAAATTCTCATCAATTGAAACCATAAAAACTATTCTTTAAGGCACAAAGCATAGACTCTGGGTGGCGGTCTGCACTCCATAATTTGACCAGTTACTTTTAACATTTCATCCATTTTTTCTTTTAAGTCAGCAATTTCCTGCTTCTGACTTTCAATTTCTTTTTTCAATTTCTTCTTTTCTACTTCCCATAGACTTTGTTGCATATCAGTTTGGGCTATGTGTTGGAAAGTTAGGGTTTGCAGTGTAACTGTCTCCCAATTATCTTTAACATATTCCAGAAACTCAATTAAAAACATCCTCTTATACACAATAATGGCTTTACAAATTGTAGAGTGAAATACAATTTCACTAGGCACACTCAATTGTTCAGTCTGTTCTTGTTCTTGCTGCAGGATAAATTCTTCTTGTTACTGCGGTGGAGAAGTCTGTGCTTCCTCCGAGAATTGCATAACAGTGGTAGCCAAATCATCAATATTTGGTAACCCTTGCTCATTATGCCCTATTTCTTTTTCTTCCACTTGTTCCTCTTCAGGAACAAGCGAACTTTGAGCAGCATTCTCAGATTCATTCCGAGAAACATTAAATTCAGATTCAACAGACCCTTCTGAAATTACAATCACCTCTGGTTGCAGTGAAACAGGGGAGGTCCTAGATTGTTTCCTTGTGGAAACCCTTCTTGGCACAGATGCGGCTGCAGGAGGTGTTTTGGTAGCTTTTCTTTTTCTTGTTTGTTCAGGGGGCTTTGCCCTACCAGAGGATGACAGTGAACTAGTAATATCAACAGCTGTTGCTGTAGGAGAAACTGCTGCAGGGGAAGGTGCTACAGGATAGGAGCATTGCCTTTTCTGAGAATGAGGGTCAGATTTTGGGGACCCTTCTGCCTTTGTTTTTCCTTTCTCCCTCCTAGTAGCAGACCTAGTTTGTACCCTAGTAGAGGATTCAGGTGTGACGGCTGCAGGATCGGGTGCTACAGGAGTAGATGACCCT
Organism: Sequoia sempervirens; assembly: GCA_007258455.2. Taxonomy (NCBI): domain Eukaryota; kingdom Viridiplantae; phylum Streptophyta; class Pinopsida; order Cupressales; family Cupressaceae; genus Sequoia; species Sequoia sempervirens. Next base: position 63,782 of record VDFB02137314.1, on the reverse strand, counting down.
TGCCCTGTTCCACTAGTAGATGTAATTTCTTTCTTCTTTCTTTGAGGCTGTGGGGTTATTACCCTAGGGGGTTGTGGAGGTTGCAAACTCTTTTGGGCAACAAACTGTTGCCAGGAGAGAGGTGAGACGTCTCTCAAAGAGCACTCAATCAGTAATTTAATAAGGCCATGATGAGTGACAGAGTTGTCTTTCCCCTGTTGAGTTCCATGGGCACTTAGCTCTAAAAACTTTAACAAGAAATTTGGAACATTCACAACTAATCCATGCCTCATATGGCTTAATAATTTAAAATGATGAGAATGCAGGTAGGAAAAATAGCCTTCACAGGTTAAATACCTCATTATATAAGTGGCATACTCTGAATATGGAAGAGGCAGCGACACACGCTTGCATCCTTGCTTAGAGACTTCTAGAGGTCCATCAGCAGGCATTGAAAACTCAGCCCTTGCAGCTGCAGCATCTGAAGAAAAATTTTCTCCAACGGCTGGGAGCCCAGTTACTTCAGCAATTCTGTCTTCGGTTGCAACAATTGTTAGACCCCATACGGTGGCTTCCCCTTCAGAAAGTGTTCTAAAAAATTCTCCCGCAGCCTCCTCATCAAAATCATTTAAGCTCAAGAAATAATTCAACCATCCACAGAGGCTGAATGTGTGAACTATCTGCGGATTTTGCAATAACAATTCATGAGTTACAGGCTCATGTCGTACCAACTGACCACCCATATTTGCATTTTTTCTAGCTGAACTCAATTCCTTGCTAAAGATTCAAATTCTTTATTTCCCTTTCTACTCTGGTTTTTCTCTGTCGTGCCATCACATTTCTTTCTTTTTTTCTAAAAATAAACTTTTTAAACAAGCAGTCTTAATCATAGTTTGCAAGAAAAAGATGCATTAAAGAAGGACATGCAATCACATTTGGAAAGTACCATAAAATTATTAAAAAAAGATTATTTTGTAGTTATGGCAGCGGTGAAAAGATAGGTTTCAAAAGATGGATTACCCCGCTCCCTACTTAAAGGATGACATGTGTCCTTACATGTACTAAAGAACAGGTAGAGATTCGGGGGATAGTGACCAGTACATGCATAGCAGTAAATGAATAGAATGAAATAAATTAAATATGCGATTAGAAAAGATATGGCGTACCTTTAATAATTGCACGTACGTGTGAAGAAAGATGACGGCGCTACATGAATTGACAAGTGGGAAAGATATCTTAATTAAAGTTGATGCAGTCGGATGAAGTGGATGGGTGACATGGGTAGATGAAATGTACGAATGAAATGGACGGATGGGATGGATGGATGGAAGATAAAGAAGTGAGATGGGGGCGATAAATGAAAATGGAGAAAAAGGGGTTTCCTTAAAAAGAAAACCTTTATTATGCACATGCTTTTTAAAAATTACGGGAACGCTACAGGAGAAAGGCTAGAGCCTTTGGCTACAGGAAGAGTAGCGGGAGGAACCTGAACGAACTACTTCATGAAGTATTCCTTTGAGACTGGCTTATGGTACAGTCAGAGCCGGTGGCCATTGACGAGCAATTTGAAACAAACTAGATCAATTGTGACCAGCTGCACAGCTTCGTTTTCAAACACATTTTCAACTTCATAGGGGCCAAGCCAGCGTGTTGTGAGCTTACCCTGGTTTTCTTAGTACCTGGAATCATATAACAGAGCCCAATCTCCAGCAGAAAATTTTCTGGTTTTGATGTGCTGATCATGCCATTTCTTTCTTTACTATTGGATTACCTCTGTATGCTGCAGGGCGGCTTTTCTCATTTCATCCAAAGCATTTAGCTATAGGAGATAGTCCTTCTGTGCTTTGGATAAGTCCATGTTGAATTGAAGAGCTGTCCTCAAAGTTTTATGTTCAAATTCGATGGGTAACATAGCTGTTTTCCCATAAAGCAGCTCAAAAGGTGTAAACCTAGTTGTTGTCTTCCATGTAGTTCTATAAGCCCAAACTGCTTCAGGAAGTCTATTGCTCTAGTCTTTTTTATGAATCTGCATTGTCTTTGTGAGGATCACCTCAATTTCTCTATTTGTTACCTCTGCCTGACTATTGGCTTGAGGATGATAGGGGCTGGACTTCCTATGTTTGATCTTATAGTCATTCATAAGTGTAGTGATCAGATTTGACGTAAACTAAGCTCCTTGATCAGTTACAAGCTCTCTGGGAACTCCAAATCTTGTGAAAATTTGTTCATACAGAAATTTAGCAACTTTGTTATCTCGGGCATGAGTCATAGCTTTTACCTCGACCCATTTTGTGACATAGCCCGTGCAAACTAGAATGTATGACTTTCCGTTTGATGGTGGATCAATTGGCCCCACAAAATCCATCCCCCATTTATCAAAAGGGGTGACTATTACCTGCGGATATAGTAGAATTTTATCTGACTTAGTTGGTCTTCCCATATGCTGACATCTGTCACATTTCCTTGTATAGGCCACAACATCCTTGTGTAATGTTGGCCAGTAGTACCCTGTTGTAAGAACTTTCATTGCTGTTCTTTTTGCTGCAAAATGCCCCCCACATGGTTCATCATAGCAAGCATGCAAGATATCATAAGTCTCATCTTCTCTTACACATTTTTGCATTACTTGATCAGGTCTAGTATAGAACAGACAATTTGCAATCTAGGTAAAGTTAAAACTTTTCTCTATCAACAACTTTTTTTTGGGGAAAAGTGAGCTGGTATTCTATTTGCTGCTAGATAATTAGCAATGTCTGCATACCAGGGTGTATGTGCAGCAATGGAAAACAAGTGTTCATCTAGAAATCTATCATCAATGACCTCATGGCCCTCAGGTGCAGCTGATTGAAGTCTTGATAAAAAGTCAGCTACAATATTAGCTCTTCCTGGTTTGTCAATGATTGTGATATCAAATTCTTGTAACAATAGGAGCCATTGCGCCAATCTACCAGAAATGGCAGGTTTGTTCATCAGGTACTTGATTGCTGCATGGTCAGTATGAACGAATATCTAATAACCTGCGATATAATGCCTAAATTTATTCAAAGCATACACTACTGCAAGTAATTCCTTTTCTGTAACAGTATAGTTGAGCTCAGGACCTTGAAGGTTTTTGCTGATAAAGTAGATAGCATGCTCAATTGAATTTTTTTTTTGACTTAAAATTGCTCCTATACCAAAATCAGATGTATCAGCATGTATGTGAAAAGGCAGATTCCATTTTGGACTTTGAAGAACAGGGGCTTTAGTAAGCAAGTCTTTTAGTTGCAGGAAAGATTTTTCACAGGCCTCTGTCCACTCAAATTGGGAATCCTTTGTTAACAAAGCATAAAGTGGACTGACAATTTTACTAAAGTCTTTTATAAACCTCCTATAATACCTTGTATGACCAAGAAAATTTCTGACATCTTTTTGTTTTGCAGGAGTTTGTAAATTCTGAATAACTTCAATTTTAGCAGAGTCAACCTGAATTCCATTCTTTGAAATATGATGACCTAGAACAATACCTTCTTCCATCATTAGAAAGCACTTCTCACTGTTTAGAGACAAATTTTGCTCTCTACACCTTTTCAATACTTTTTCTAAATTCACCAGTGCTTCTTCAAATGTGACTCCATATGTAGTGAAATCATCCATATAAATCTCCATACATTCATGAGATATATCAGCAAATATACTAATTACTGCTCTCTGAAATATTGCTGGTGCATTGCATAAGCCAAAAGGCAAGACTGAATAAGCAAATGTTCCCTATGGACAGGTAAAAGTGGTCTTGTCTTGATCTTCAGGGGCAATTTTTATCTGATTATACCCGCTGTAACTATCGAAGAAGGAAAAATATCTTTTGCCAGATAGTGAGTCTAGTACTTGGTCTACAAAAGGTAATGGAAAGTGATCTTTTTTAGTGGCATTGTTTAACTCTCTGTAATCTACACACACTCTCCATTTTCCTCCTTTCTTGGGGACAATGACTAATGGAGAAACCCATTGACTGTCAGAAATTGGGTAAATAAAACCAGCATCAAACAACTTTTGAAGTTCATTTTTCACTATTTCTCTAAGCGTTGGATTTACTGTTCTTTGAGGTTGTCTAACTGGTAAACAATCTTCTTTGATGTATATCCTATGAGTACAAACTCGAGGATCTATTCCTTGCATGTCCCCATATTCCCATGCAAAAGCTTTATGCTATTCTTGTAGCATTTTTAATAAGTCAGCCTCTTGAGACTTTGACAACTTGCTATTAACATTCAAACAATGATCTGGAGACAATTCTATTTGCTTAGTGAGATTACTCATAGAATCAACAGGTAATGTTTGTACCTCTTATGGAAGCAAGTTATGGAAAATTGTCGAAAGTTTAGGCAATGAACTCTCAAAATCTAGTTGCTGTAGGAAACATTGTGGATAACTGCCACTTGGATCAGATGAACTACCCGTATCAGGGTTAAATTACAGAATTTGAAAAAACAAAGCATCTTCACTCTGAAGTTGTGAGAATGGATCATTTTGAAGCATCATTAATTGGGCCAAATAATTAGCTTCTTCAGTTTCTTCCCCCACATTTGGCCAAACAGGTTGAGACAAATCTGGTTAAGGTTTAGCAGGCGGATACAATGCCAATTTCTTTGTGGACTGCCCATCAGAAATAGTCATATCTCCAGAACGACATCCTATAAAAGCATCAGCAGTTGCCAACCATGGCCTACCAAGGATAACTGGATACCCTCCTAAAGTTGCCTTAACTGATAATATTGTGAAATCAGTAGGATGCTCCCAAGATTCAAGAGTAACAATTACATCTTCTACCATCCCATTAGGTTTGACTGTGGAGCTGTGTACAAACTGCAGAACTGTGGGTGTAGACCTAATATTTGAAATACTCAAGGAGTCCATAGTATGCTTTGTCATGACATTAATGACAGCTCCTAAATCAATCAAAACATTTTTTACAACTTGGCCATTGATATTTATCTGCACTACAGGACTTCCAGGGTCAATATACTTTGGAATGACTACATTTCCCAACATTATATCAACCAATTTCCCTAAGACATGAATTGTTTGGGGATCCTTTTTCTTCCGTCCAGACTTCTTCAAACATGCTTCTTTAATAGCTTTCCCAAAAATGGGAACATCTTTAATAGCCTAGAATAAAGGGATTTGAATTTGCACATTCTTGAGCTGATCTAGAATGTCAAAAGTGAGTTCTTCCATGGGTTTAGATTCAGTACTTTGCAACCTTTGAGGAAAAGGTGGGTTGTCTTGATTTTGCAGAGCAGGTTCCTTAGGAACTGTATCAGTTACGGACATATGCTCAGTAGGAGCAACAGGTGCAGTAGATTCTTCAAGGGGAGAATCTGATATTTCTGTAATCAGAGGTGGTTTGGGAGTAGGTAAAGTAGTTCCAGACCTCAGATGGATGTCATTAATATTTAAGGCATAAGCTTAATATTGGTTGGCTTGAGCAAGATACGCAGTTTGCTGTGGCTGCTGCTGTTGCTTATTATTGGGATTGGGCAATGGCTGGGCAGACATAGGCGTTTGCTTCAGAGGTCCAGGATTTGTAGTAGTTGCTGCAGGAGGTGGCATGAGGGCCTGTTGTTGTGGCTATGGAAGCTGCAGGAATCCAAAAGACTGGTTTTTCCATTGTTGATGACCTCTCCATTGAGGATTTTACTGCCAATTTCCTGAAGGTGGGGTCCATTGCCCTTGTGGATGTTGCCAACCTCCTTGAGGAGATTGCCACTATGGGGTCTGATAATTAGGCCAACTTGGTTGAGGTGGATTCCAGGGTGGTGGTGGTCCATATGCATGTTGCCATTGGGTATTATAGCCAGAATAAGGATTACCAAAAGTTAAAGGACCTTGAGGCATACCTTGTCTTTGGGCCCATGGTCTCCTTTGTGCAACAAAGAACACTTGATCATCATCACCTTCCACTGGTTTGAAGTCAGTAGGTAATTTCCTGGCTCCCAAATTAGCCACCATCTTGCATCTGCAATCATGCTTCTTTTGTTTATAGTATGGACAGAACTCAGCCAAAACTTCTTCAGCTTCTGCATGTTTCTTTCGAGCCTGCATAGTGTCCAATTGTGTAGCCATATTATTAATGATGTCCTGCTTGAAATCAGATAGCAAATTTGTGATCTCCATCCGGGAAACTCCACCAGAAGAAGACTTCCCCATTGAAGCATGATGACCTCGACCTTTCTTAACTATTGCTCGAGAGTAGTTAAGACATAATTTCTGTATATCATCCTAATGCAGTTGAGTTATATCACCTCCTCCTATCAGGTTTAGGGCATCAATACAGGCATCACTGATTCCCCTTAGAAAGAGTAGTTTTTGAGAGTCTTCATTGAGAGTATGGTTTGAGTTTCTTTTTAAAGAAAACAAAAACCTAGAAATATAATCTTCCAGACTTTCATCCTCCTTCTGCTGAATTTGGAATATGTCATCACCTTTGCTGGCACTCTTACAATATTCCTTATACTTTTCAAGAAATTTCGTCTGCATGGCTGCCCAACTATTTACAGCGCCTCTTCCCAGACTCATGAACCATCTGAGAGCTCCCTCCTTCAAGGTGGAAGGAAATAGCTTCAGTTTATGAGCGTCTGTGTTGTAGTCATAACTGCGACAGAGGACATCAAATTCAAACAGAAAGGTTTCTGGGTCTTCGGTGACCAAGCCATAAAACTTTGGAAGCAAGGAAGAGAGGATGTTTTTAAGATTGTCGGTATCTTGTTGGGGAGCAATGGGAAACTCAAATGTAGGAGGTGGATTATTAGGTGGATTATTTGCCATGTCTGGGTGCTAGAATAATAGAGCGAATGGATTTTCCTCAGGTTCGTTATCAGCTGGGTCAAATGGTAGTTCAATAAACAGATTTTCAGGGAGGAACCTTCCCAGTGCGTCTCTTCTTCTATGCATGTAATACGGTGAATAGTGGCTTGAAAATTTTTGAATTTTTTTGATGAACAGACTAAACTAATGCTGAAAATGACTTCAACAGACTCCTAGTTAGACGCCATCCCCAGCAATGGCGCCAAAAATGGCTCGCACTCACAAAAGGATATAAATATCACAGCAAAACTTTCCTAGGAATTGGACATTCCGACAGGTGACTAATATCTCTCTGTGGATGTTCATTTTACTTGTCAAACCAGGGGACGTAGACTTTAAATGGCGCAACAAAATATATGCACTAGGAACTTGCCTCGGTCAAATCTTAGCAGAAATACATACTGGAAAGAAATTCTATCTAAGCCACAGAATGGTAATGTGGAATTCTTTAATTCAACTATGCTTGATTAAAATAGAAACCATAACAGCTATGACTGAAGCACAAACCATGAACTGGCCTTATGCTGCAGGAACAGTCACAGGGATGGACTCTCTATGCTGCAGGAGCATTACAAGACTGAGTTTGTATGAAAACTTCAAAGATGAAAGCTAACTAGATATCAGCAGAAAAGAACATCTAACTAATTAGCTACAGATACTTACTAAGTGGGTCCCCTTAGCAAGCATCTATTGATTACACAGATGCTGAACTCAGAATTTCATCAAACTTTATTCATGAAAACAGAATGATATACATTGTTTTGTTGATGTGAAAACTAACAACAAACTCTATTTCTGGCCAAACAGATTCTGTCTTTCATTATCATACTGATTCTTACATGATGTCTACTACACTATTTCTATCTTACTCTAAATATCATCTATTACTCATTCTATTCATCATCCACCCTCTCGCGCAGGAGGAGTATCTTATTTTTAAATCAGAAGAACAACTAACTAACTAACTCTATCAAAGAAAGACGTGGAAGTAAAGTATATCCCCAAATCAAGGAACAAACTTCATAAATGAATTTATGTGCTCAACCCGATTCAGAGAGAATCTAGCGCTCCACTCTTTCCAGTTTGACTTGTCATTAAAATCTTTCCCATGGTTTCGGTCAAAGAGTCTTCACCGGAGCTCCCTCGAAGTCGTGCAGGAAATGGACTTTGCTGCACGGCCGAGATCGGCTGCACTTGACTCGATCATTCTTCAACAACCTGTGAAACAAAAGGTAACAGATGCGCAAGAAAAGGCATATGGCACATACACGATATCTATTCATTAATCACACATTTTAAATCTACTTCATCATTCAAAAATTGCATACGATATACCAGCCATTTTTGGGAGTCAACAAGGTAATAAATGCAATTCAGTCAACATAATAGGCTATAGGAATATAAAAGTGTCTTGCTACAGGATATCCCCATAAAAGGTTTCAACAAAGTTTAAACAGCCATGAAATAGCAAAAGTAAAGTTATTTAAAAGTTTATCATATCATCAAATTATGAGCATATTTTAGGCTCATCAGAAACTACATTCAATTTGCTACAACTTTTGTTCTTAAATATTTTTTAAATTATGTTAATAACCTATTCAAATTTTTATGTCAAGTTTCCTAACTCTAATTTTTTGAATATTCATTGCCACTTAGAGGCCTAGTTTGGACCCCCATGATCCTGCACATACCCTACCATTTACTAAGTTTAAGGGTAACTCTATCAATAAGTTACTTTTCCTTAATTTTACCAATCAAACAATGCAACCATGAAGACATCATTTCCACATTTCGATTACACTTAGCTTGACAACTAGGTTCACTTCACCATTTCTCTCAAACTAAGTTACTTAATGATCTAGCTAGTCCATTATAAAATGATAAAGAACATAGTCAACCAACAAAGGTATTCCACTTCGTTATCAACTTAAGTCCCTCCACTTTCTAACAAGAAGACAATCAATTAATCAACTATTAAATAATTATAAAGACATGAAAACCCTACTTATATAGATTGCCAAGGGAATTTCACCCCATACCCCTTTATCCTATGGAATAGCTAAATTTATATTTTTCCCAATCTTTAAAAAAACTACTAATAGCATAACAAATCTTAGCTTCACTAGTCAATCTACACACGTAGAATATCTCTATAATTCAAGGACCCCATTCACTAAAATATTACAAGTAGAACATTTGTTTTACTATAACCCTATGTCAACATACATATAGAAGGTAAGGGTTAATTTCCTTACATTTCTATAAATATAATTGGTAATTCCCTCTAATATTACACAACCCAAACATAGTGTAGTTTTGAATACATAATCTCACATATATTAAGAAAACAAAGGAGGGGACTAATAGCACTAGCATTGTAAGTGGTTATAAAACCTCAACACCCTTCTTAGCCTAACATAAATATATAGAATTATCCATTCGTTTAATTAGTAATGTAACTAAACTATCTAGAAATCTTCAAACCGGTAGAAGAAAACTTAATTACCAAAATCAAAAGGGATATCAATGTGACAAGACAATTATGTTTCTTATTACTCTATCTTACTAGAGTCTTCTTTAAATCAAATAATTGCTTTCATAATTATAATTCTATTTTAAGGCGATACTAATTGTAATTTCAAATGAAGATATTATACCTATATAAATTCACAATGCATCGATACCCACATTACTATTGCTATTATATTCCAAAGAAAATTATTTAAATCAACACATCACATGATAACCCCTAAGTTTCAAAGTTGTTATCAACTATAAGAAAAGGTTTCATTTATTGCCAAGATTTATGTTATCTCGCAAGTGTTTCGTTTATTTTCAAAGAATATTAAAATATGAACAATATTATCACAATTCGTATGCTTTAATCACAAAACTATCATTACCTATGACTATGTATAACCTTCACATTATTAAATGTACTACCCCACAGTCATTCTACCACCCAAATTAGCCTACTTATGACATTTAAGCCATCATTGATAGTTCATATAACCTAGTTCAAAATAGACCTACTTAAACCCAATCAATGACACCCGCCAATGTTATGAAAGATAAGTATAAACCAAGTACACGACTAAGCAACCCATATGTGATAAATAAAAGTTAGCAACAGTTAAGGTAGGTAAGTGATTGAAATGCAACATTGAGAGAGGGAACTAAATTAATTTGGTGACAATAAGGGATATGATAAAATTTATAGTCTATAATATAGTGGATTTTGATAAAGAGTAATTAGAAGCTAATGGATTCTCCACCTCCCTAGAATTAAAAGTATGCCAAACTGTAGTTGGGTTGAAATTCAAAGAGCATACCGATCCATATAAATGTGTGTGGGGGAAGATACATGTATGATAATGAGTTACAACCATGGCACACATGCATAAGTTGTTTCTATGCAGTGGCAACAAAGACACGTAATGCACAATTAACAAAGCAAGACATAGAGTTCACCAATCCCAACAGAATCCACATTTAGGAATTTTGGGTTTCATTGTATATAACCTTTGATCAGGCCTGGAATTTGATGGTTACCCTTGCCTGTCATATGAAAATTTTGTGACGGTTTGTTCATTTAAATACCTATCATTTTACGTTTTATGAAAAAAATTAACTATCAAAAAAATATTTAAAGTACCTAAATTTTTTTATATATTAGTAATCTATGAAATATTATTTTATAAAATAATTATGTTAGAAAATTTACAAATTTTAGAAACTATGTATGCACTCAATTAGTAAATCCAATTGCATATAATAAATTTTATTGATAATTAAATAATTATATATATGCAATTTACATTTTGACAATGCATAGAGTATTAGATTAAGAATAATTATATTGCACAATATGATTGTTTTTTCCATATATTTATTCTCTAATTTGTAAAATTGTATTACTATTTTGACTATAAATTAATTTATTGATTTCATGTGTAAATATCATAAAAACACATTTAAATATCAATTTCAAACCTACCAAGAAATTGTTAAATAAAATTAAAATTAATTTAATGTTTGAATTGGTCTATCTAAAAACACATTTAAATATCAATTTCAAATCAAATCTAGCAAGAAATAATTATATAAAATTAAAAATAGTTCAATCCACAAATTGATCTATCTAAAATCATATTTAAATATCAATTTCAAACCTATCCAGAAATAATTATATAAAATTAAAAATAGTTTAATCCTTATTCAACTCATTATCTAAAATTTCAAAATGCTCACCAATAAAACACAACTACTCCTTGAAAAAAATCAAAGCTGAATAAATGTTGTTCAATTTTTCAATTTTATAAAGTGAAATTTTATCCTATTGTTCAATTTTTTTTATAGTTTAATCTTAAATTCATTTATCTAAAAACATAAACTATTTATAAAAGGAAAACAAAATTTCAACATCTCACCAATAAAACCAAATGATCTATTGAAGAAAATCAAAGCTATCTAAAAACATAAACTATTTGTAAAAGGAAAACAAAATTTCAACATCTCACCAGTAAAACCAAATGATCTATTGAAGAAAATCAAAGCTAAGAATCACTGTACACAAAATGCTATAAAATAAATCTTGTTGAAAAATAAATGCTATAAAATAAATGCTTTGAAAATACAATGAAAATTTGTGCTATGTTGTTATTCATAAGAATATCCTATATATATATATTAAAAAATTGTAAAATTAGAAAATATTGATAATTAGAAATAAATCTTAAATCTTAAATTTATTGTTAATTGTAACAAGAAGTTTCTAAATTATGTAGAAAATAAATCTTGTTAAAATATTCAAAAGGTTAAAAATCAATTATATTCTATTTTGAAAAGATTTTCAATTAATATATATTTTTATAATAAATATTATAAATCATATATATTAATATAAAGCAATGACAATTATTAGTAAAAAAGTCAAAATCTTTCAAAAAATTAGAAAGAACTATATTTAATCTTGAAAAGATTCTTTTCTCAACAGATTTTGAATTAATAAATATATTTATAATAAATCATATATATTAATATAAAGTGAAATTAGAAAGAATTATTGCAATTTCCAATTATAAACTAATTTTTATTTTTATCATAAAGATTATTTTATATATATATGTGCCTACAATAAATTTTTACGGTTTAATAATAATTTGAAGTGTCATATTTATGGTTATATAAAAATATAGCAAGTCAAATGATACGGTCTAATAATTTTTTAGGTTGTAATATACGGTCCAAAATGCAAAAAACGGTCAAATAGACCATCAAATTCCAGGCCTGCGGGCTTTGATTGAAAGGTATGTCAAATGGAGTGACAAAAAGAAATGTACACTGAAGTTAAAAATATGATAGACTGACCGTTATAAGAGATAATATATATCTCGTTAACTAACAGTTTATAAAGAGATTACTGAACACATCGACTCGGTTGAAGGCTAAATTTTGCTTAGAGCAGTTACATAAGACTTAGTCTCGATGCCACTATGCATTATTACGAACTCCATCAAACCCTACAGCTTCTACAGGAGAATAATAATCCGCATACCACAAATTTAGAGTAATGTTTAGAAGCTAATCACCATATACTTAGGAGATTACAAGAAGAATAAAGAACAAATCTCCCAATATTTGGGAAAGCCACGATATGCCCAATGTATGGGAAAGCCATGATTTCAACAGGAAATATAAACCTGAACCAAATGAGTTTTACATACCAGCAAATCGAAACACCTTATTAAACACCAGAGAATACGTATACTGCTCTTGCAAACTAGATAAATATGAATGATTCTTACAAGAACAAATTCTATAAGAAGGTTGGAATTAACAGGACGACACCATCTACAGTAAAAGCTTCTATGAAATAGAGACCTTAGATGTTGAGGAACATAAGGCCATGACTAAAAGAGAGCAATGACCTGCAGGGGCGATGCAATGTACAAAGAACCTGGAAAGTGTTGACTTAAGAGTATGGATACAATATCGGAAGGAGACCAAAGGACTATATAAAGAATGAGAGCATTATAAAGAGCTAAGCTTTTGTCTCAATATTCTTTTGAGTTTCAGGAGATTTATTCCAGATACTAATTATCACTCACTATCTCTAGTTTCATAAAGACACAAAAGCTTGAACATAGGAGAATATAAGTCTACAGAAAATACTGTTTCCAACTATTCTTTTTCTGAGGATTCATTTTCTTTGAATTTTCTTTTTAATTCAAGATTAGCTAAACCAGAGTCAATGATTTACAATGTCTTCATACTAACATTGATTTCCTGATCGAAATGTAAACAGGAAGGGAAATAGAGGATCCTAGAATGATTCGTGCAACCGAGCTAAAATTGTTGCCGGATTCAAAGTCCCAGCTGCAACTCCAACTTCTACCAAGTTTCCACTCTTCAATATTTGCAACTTTAAACACTATGAATACCTCTGTCCCTGTAAAAACTCCCAAATCCCCAAATATTTTCCAATCTTTTCACACGTTTTCTAGAAAACCCCCAAAAAGATATTCACGACAAGCATCCAAGAATTATTTAGATATTCACGACAAGCATCCAAGAATTATTTTTTCCTTCGAGAAAAATAATCTCATTGCCTCTCAGTAGTTAACTCCACTCCCTTTTTATTTATTGGCCACTTCCTTAACTGATGCAACATAAATCTCCTATTTAAAATTCATATATCTTATCTAAATTTCCGACAATTGCTTACAACCTTTCTTCCAGACTATTATTAGTAAATATCTTTATTATTATTTTCACAATTAACAACTTTAATTTACACACATACAATTAACTATTCATTATATTTAATTTATTTAAACTAAATAAAAATATTATTAATATATTTTTTTTTTTCAAAACTACAAATATATTAAAACTTTTAATTAAATTACCAAATATCTGTCAATCTCAATAGCCTTTTATTTAATATAAAATCAATTGAGTTGACAACTCAAATAACCAAAATACCCAATAGTACCTTGACTACATTGAAATGGAAAACGACACAACACTAACGGAGGAGCACTACACATCTAATGAAAAATTTCATGTAAAATGTTTAAAATAGAATTTTCTAAATATAAATGTATTAATTTTAAAACTATTTTAAAGAAGTCCACTTTAAATAATTTTAAAAACTACTTTATAAAATACAATAAATAATTTTCACTAAAACTATCTATTTTTATATATATTTTTATTAAAATTTATACTAAATATTTAAAAGATGTATATAATTTTTTAAAATATAAATACAAAAATATTAACTCTCAACTAAATATATCTATAAATAAATTTGTAAATAATATTAACACATGTAATTAAAAAAGTTCATATAAAATATTTAAAATAGAAATTTCTAAATATAAATATATTAATTTTATTTTATTAATTTTAAAACTATTTTAAAGAAGTCCACTTTAAATAATTTTAAAAACTACTTTATAAAATAAAATAAATAATTCTTAGTAAATATATATATATATAAATTTATATTAAATATTTAAAAGATATATATAATTGTTTTTAAGTATAAATATAAAAATAATAATTCTCAATTAAATATATCAATAAATAAACATGTAAATAATATTAATACAATTAAAAAATTCATAGAAAATGTTTAAAATAGAATTTTCTAAATATAAATATACTAATTTTATTTTATTAGCTTTAAAACAATTTTAGAAAAGTCCACTTTAAATAATTTTATAAACTATTTTAATAATTCTTTTGTATTGATAATGCATGTTAGAAGGAGAATGCAATGCAAAAGAAACTTGCAGTCAACGAGCCACAAAACTAGTACAACAATAACAAATACATAACGAAGAGTTGTAATAGCAATACCGATAGTGAAGATAACAGTTACAGCAATCTAGAAACAAGATCAACAACAAGATGGCTCCCATCAATAACCGGAACAACAGTATGAGAAGTACATACAATAACAGTTAGAAATGAAACATCCACAAAACAACATGAAGCAATGCGAATCATGAACAAGAAGTTAATTTACTTTTTTTCTAATTTAACAAATGCCATAACCTATTTCAACTTGTTATTTGGTAGGACAGGGTAGCAGTCTTTGAGGAGTGAGCGATATAGCAAAAAAATTGAGAAGAATTATTCAATTATTGAAGAGGGAGGGAAGAAGCGGCTAAACAGACTTATAGTGTAGATTTTTAAAGATGTCGACATGTACGACGAAGATAACCAGAAAATACCTAGGTATTTCAACCGTATGTGGTGCCATATGATGGGCATTGAGTGTAGTGGCCTTCCTTTTTCCAGACTCCTAACGACCTTCCACAAGAGATATGGAATCACGTCAAATTTCCCCCAACTACAACTATAGCACCACCATATTGCTTGAGGAATCAATTTTGTTGATGACGATAATGATAATCCCCATTGTCCTGATCTGGATCATGGTGTGGAGGAGAAGATTTTGTGAAGACTTCCTGTGCCATCATTGATGAGGGCCAAGAGCGTTTGCAAAGCCTGGAATACGAAAATATCGGCCAACACTTTCAAGCAATGTCTGAATGTTGAGGGCACTCATCAGTTTGTGATGCAACACATGGTGGAGGGCTTCCATGGATTCGCCTTCTTCAATAGCGCACTCAACCGCTGGTTTCGAATCCTTTTACCCTGGAACAGATGGACATGGCACCACACCATGCGCTATCACCCTCACCCCACCCGACTTTACCTCTGCGCTGTAGCGGTAGGGCTTTATTTCTTTCTTGATTGGGATCAGTTGTTCAGTCACAACCCCATCATATGATAATCCACTAACCAAACAACGCAAGATCTTGCCTCCTCTTCCAGACCACTGTAGGTAGGTGGCAGAAATGACCATGGAACTGATTGCCTAGTCTGATAATGACCACTTCCAAATTATTACTTTAGGCTTCTAGGAAAGTGAGTCCACAGATTTCTTTCCTCTGATCTACAATTCCAGTATAGATAACTGGACGGATGTCCCTGCGGTTCCCATTCCCATTACCAGCTCCTTCGGAACACATTCTTGGATGAGCGCAGTACACAATGGCGTGGTCTTCTTTACCAATAACTTTGGTCGTCATCTAGGTTTTTATAATATTGCTCGCGGAGAGTTTGAGTTCAAGGAGATTGAAGGAGGCCTGCCTCCTCAAATGGATTCACATGATCATGATAGGAACCTTTGTGCTTATCTCCCTACCTAAGTGGTGCGCAATGGAAAGCTTATTCTAGTGGGGAGGTTACAGAAGAAATGCGGGGAAGGGTCCATATTGGGTTGCTTCCCTTTCATCAAACACACTTTGGTGGGGATATGGGAGTTGTAAAATAATAAGACATGGTCTTGGTCTCTTATTTCCGTCATTCCGTATGATTTGTTACAAAAAGCGGTGAAGTCTTCCTGTGGAATAGATTTTACAGTCGCTGCTTCATCAGAAAAGATTTGGCTAACAATTAAAGGAAGCCTGAATTTGATGAGGCTTGATTTGAACTCCATGGAATGGAGTGTTTTGTCGGGCTTCCCGGCTAACGATCTAGTCGACTGCTTTCTAAGGAGAGCAGTTTGTGGAACTTTCTCATTGACTTTAACTGAGAATATGTGAGATTACTCATTATAAAATTCCTATGGGCACACACGCTGGTAATGGATATAGTATAATATTCAATGTATTCCCAAAAACAAATGGTAGTAAATTTGGAAAAAATACATATGTAACTATATGTAAATGATATATACCTTTAAAAACAGTGACAGACTGTTAGTAGGGACATATATGCTAGTATATGCATAGCATATGATATAGATGCAACTCATACTACTATAATGGTTTTATCTTGTAACTAATTTGGTCCTTTTTTTAGACTAAACTATTATTAGCTGATAGTTAGCCGATAGGCTATTTTGTTTGAAGTTTCCATTGGGATTTTCATTAGCCTAGTTGCAAATTGGATTTGCTGGCGCTGGGGGTTTTCCGACCGGCAGGGAGAGCACCCTTTTTTTTGTGGGGACATGGGCGTTGGTTATTACATGGGTTGGTGGCAGTGGAGAATGGTGTTGTTATAACGGGGAAGGTGAATGGTAAGTGTTTGATGTGGAACTTTGCAAATACATGGGTTGGCGGTGGTGGAGGTGGTCCCCTCGAATGGCGGAAGGTGAATGGTAAGTGCTTACTAGCCTGATAGTTAATGCATTCTATGGTTGTTGTACGATGGAGGCGGACGAAGTAAATGAGGATGAACAAAGTAAATGTGATATTGAATGTAGCAGTTTGGGAAAGTATACTTTGATTAAGTTGTATTGTGCAAACAACAATTATGGTGTTAGTTTTGTGGCAGACGAATGTGAAAAAAATCGTTGGCTTTAGCTCCATCGCTGGTTTGATTCTAGATTGTTCAGAAAGCATCTTATGCCAGATTGAAAATTGGTGTTCTCCAGAATCTGTAAGTTGTTTTACATGGGTGATTTGCATGGATGGTTAATTTATTGTCTATGTGTTCTTGCCAAATGTTTTTATCTTAGGCATTATACCCATTGTGGAGATTTGAAAGAGAGTATCATTCTGTATCGATGGAGGAATTGCAGTTAAATGTTCTTTCTTTTGTAAAAAAATATGCTTAGGGTTAGTAATTTGTTCGCCATTCATTTATGGTTTTGGATATCTATGTGTATCTTTCGTGTTGCAGCCATCACGATAGGAGCAATTTTGATTAAGTTGCATTATCGAAACAACCATTGTGGTATTGGTTTCATAGGAGGCCATTGTAAAAATCCTTGCCTATGGCTTCGTCAGTGGATTAATATTAGACTATTGTAAAAAACCGTGTCCTTCGGCTCGATCGCTAGTTTGATAGTAGGCTATTCGCAAACTGTTTTATGCCAGATTGAAAACTCTCATGCTCTGGAATCTGTAAGTCCTTTTACATGGGTAGTTTGCATAAATGGTTCATTTATTGTTGTTGTCTTCTCATTATATGTTTGCATCTTTGGCATTATACCCATTTTGGAGTTTCGAAAGAGATTATTGTTCTCTATGGATGGAGAAATTGCACAAAAATCTTTTTTCTTTCTTCAAAAAATATGGTTAGGGTTAGTTATTTGTTTGCTCTTGGTCTATTTTTTTGGTTGTCTGCGTGTATACCCATTTTTGAGATTTGAAAGTGATTATCGTTCTCTATGGATGGAGAAATTGCACTTAAATCTTCTTTCTTTCATCAAAAAAATATGGTTGGGGTTGGTTATTTGCATGTTGTTGGTCTATTGTTTTGGTTGTCTATGTGTATCTTTGGCATTGTAGCCATTACCATGGGAGAAATTGTATTTATCTATGTGTAGGGTTTAGGGTTGTATGAAAGAATTAACATATTGAAGATAAAATTACTTTGGTGGTTGTCCAATATTATTCTAGCAGGTCTTTTACAATTTCTCTATTTGTGGTGATGTAGCTCAAATTTTCAATGAAGCTTGTAGGGTTATATTGATTTTTACATGGCTGCTTTACATAGATGATTAATGTATTGTCAATGTCTTCTTGTTTTATGTTTCTATCTTTTGTGTTATACCCATTTTCAAGACTTGAAGGAGATTATCGGTCTTTGGGGGTGGAGATACTGTAGTTTAATCTTCTTTCTTTCGTCAAAAAAATATGGATAGGGCTACTAATTTTTGGTTGTTGAGTGCTATTCTAATACCTCTTTTACAATTTCTCAATTTCTCTATAATATTTAGTGAAGTGCAGGGTTGTACTCATTTTGCAAAGATTTTTGCTACGTATTGAGTTTAGGAGTTGTATTTACGGTGGTTTCAGGGAAATTATAGTTAAATTTTCTTCCTATCATCAAAAAGATATGGTTGTGTGAGCACCTCTCAAATTTGCAAACATCCTAAACTTTATAAAGAAGGTAAGTGCACACAAATTTGCTAAATACTCCTATGAAATAATGCAAAATGTTTCATAAACATGATAACAAATCAAACTAAATTGAAAGCATGAAAGAAACAAGATACATATCTATCCCATAGTGGATTGGTGCTTCTTTGATGTGGAAAGAAGCCCTTTCCCAATCCTTGATAAGTTTGGTGATGAGGATGCAATGGGAAAAATTAGTTCTCCATCTAAAGAGAATGACTTTGCATAAAGATTGTGGAGGATTTGCTAGAAGATGAAGCCTCTATTTGAAGATTTTCAAATGCTAAGAGTGCCAAACATGGAGGATGTGGGACTAATATTAGACAAATGAGAGGAAGACACTTGTCAAGTGGTGAGTGGTCAATGGATGTGCAAGATTTGGGAAGTGTGCCCATGAGAGGGAGAATTTGAATTCAAATTTGGCAATAAATTTTGAGAGGGGGACAAGAAAATGAGCAATAAATGCAATGTTGGAGGGACAAATCAACTTGTCATGTTTTTCAAAATTGAGGGCCATGTTGAGTGAAAATGAGGCTTTTAATAAATCAATAAATTGATTTATTTGTGCAAGTGGCTAAATCTAGAGAATGCAAGTGGGTGGGTTAGGTTAGGCTAATTAGGATTAGGTTAGCTTAATGATGATTAGGTGAGTTTGACTTTTAGGACTTGGATATTTGATTTATTTAAATCAAAAAATGATGTAATATGATTTGGGATTTGATTAAATGAAAGGCTTGATTTATTTAATTTAAAGGAGGGTGATGAGATTAAGTTGATTTATTTGATTTAAACTGATGACTTTAGGAGATTGATAAATAAACTTGATTTATTTTCCGAATGGATGAATATGACCTAGTTGAATGCATTATGTCAATTTTACGTGTCTACATTTTGCCCCTCTTTGAAGCAATGTACTTGTTGCATTGGTTCAAAGAATAAACTTGCCACGATCAAAATCAATTTTTTTTGATTTTTCAGATGCCCTAGCGGAAAGTACACTGGTACATTGCCCCCTCGAGAGATCGAGCGAAAAGATTCGATTTGAGGGTCGATCTAGCGATAAAGAGGTTCAAAATGGATGGTTATGATGAGATGATTCAAATGAGATGATTTTTAAGATGCTTAGAATAACAAATCTATATTATCTTAAATAACTTAAATGATGATATGATGTGATGCAAGATGGATGAGATGGATGATGTGATATGCTATGATTATGTATGATTTTATGCAGATGCTTAGACTAACAGATCTATATTATGATGATGATGCAATTGCAATGCATGTGAAATGATCGATGTTTGGACTATTATGTATGATATGAATGATATGTGGTATGCTGACAGTTTTGATGGATGTAGGATGGATGCATGATGGATGCATGGTGTTAGCATGGAAATCAGATATGACAAGAGGATCCCACGAGTCCATGATTTGATGAGACTTTATTAGAGATGATGATGATGATGATGATAAATGATGATGATTTTCTTATCAAGGATTGGGATTTTAAAAGGGCTACTTACCTTATGTTTGATAACACACGTAGGCACGATGCATCAAGGTATAAAGAACCAGGATGGCGTTGTACCTAGTGTGATGGACTTTGACTCAACAAGTAGATAGGAGTATTCTTGTTCACACTTGACATACTGAAACCTTGCTAGGACGTACCTAACAAAGCAAGTATTCGCCAAGTTATTTTACAGAACGTCCAACAAGCACAACAGACAAAAGATAATGATCGTTGCCCCATTCCTCTCTCTAAATCCTTCGTTCGGATATCATCGAGAGGTCCTTGGAATGAGCGCAATAAGATAAATCAAAAGAAAAGATCAAGTACGTAAATAAGCCAATGTTCTTCATACCTTCAGCCAGAGGGATGTGTTTTGATGGGATAAGAATCAAAGCGATATCCAAAATGATGCCCATTGTCGGAACGATATATCCTAAGACATGCATTGTATAGGATGATGATGGTTTGATAAATTGATTGATAGGTTGTTGATATAAAGTGATTGACATGTTTGCGATTGATCAAGAGTTTGATTTTGCGTTTACAAGATTTGTTGTTTGCTTTTGATTTTACAGTTGAAGCTTGCTTTTGGCGATTCTGTGATTGTTTCTATTTGCATTGCCAAAGGATGAAGGCAATGATGATTTATTATGGATGATTGATTATTGTGGGTGAAAGTGAAACGAGATGGATGGATTTTTCAAATATTTGGATGTTTTTGATGTTTTGAAATGTTTTGAGGCTGTTTTGGTATTTTTTGGATTTTTTCAAATGTTTTGATTTTTGATTTTTTTGAATGTTTTTGGATTTTGATGTTTTTCAAATGTTTTGGATTTTGATGTTTTGAATTTTTTTGGATTTTGATGTTTTTTTAATGTTTTGGATTTTGATGTTTTTCAAATGTTTTGGATTTTGATGTTTTGAATGTTTTTTGGATTTTGATGTTTCAAATGTTTTGGATTTTGATTTTTTTTTTTGAATGTTTTTGAATTTTGATGTTTTTCAAATATTTTTGGATTTTGATGTTTTGAATATTTTTGGATTTTGATGTTTTTTGAATGTTTTTGGATTTTTTCGCATGATTTTGATGATTTGGATATGGACATGTGTGACGATATCAGTGCTCTATTTGCGATTTTGTTGAAGACCAAGCTAAGGTTGACTGATCGAATCAATGGATTGATTATGAAGATAACATTGTTGAGGATGCACAACAATGCAAGGACTTGTTTGATTTAGATTGATGATGATAATATTGTTGAAAATGTACAACAATACTAGGATAGTGTTAAGAAACACAATGATCGGGAAGGATATCCCAAGATGATGATGGATTGATGATGATGATTTGATTGGATTTGATTGATCATGATTGATTAAGATTGGTTTTGAACAAAAGATGTTTTGGATGATTTGATGTGACATTTGAAGTACAAATTAGATGTGACTGACAGTGATTGTTTGGATTGGTGTTCAATGAAAGATGAAACTTGATAAGGAATGTCTTCTTGTCAAAATATACCATGGGCTAGCGATTTGAAATTTTTCTCTCAAGTGGTTTGACCAATTTTATTTCATGTTTTCCAATGTTCGGATCACCACATAAGTTGGAGGATATAGACCAAGATTTATTCTCAAAGCAAGATGTACATATCTTCCCCCAGTGTCTAGCAATGTATGGAATGCGATGTATGGATGCTCGGATAGGTGAATGGATGGATATGGATTATCTTGCGATAAGATAAGGTGTTCAGATAACAAAAGCTCATTGGATAATGCTTCATGGCTCCGATAATGTTGCATAGGATAGGATCAATGAAAGTGACCCATGTCAAGATGTTTACCACAAGCAACTGTAAAGTGTGCCCCAAACTTCATCAAGATCAAGATGACTTGGATGATGGATGTAGATGGATGAAAGTGGATTGGATCAATGGTTTATGGATGAATGGATTTATTATGGATAAGATGGATGGAATGTTGTATTTATTATGGATGGGATGAGATGCTTTCAACTGAATAGGCGCACGTAGATGCTCGATTCTACACATGACGCCTGTTTTCTAGGTTTTCGTCATGGTCTTGCCCAAAGTTCCGCCCATGCGGTTTTCACTAGAGGACGATTTTTTATCTTTACTGTTTTCAATCATTTTTCTATTTTTTTTGGATTTTCATATTTTTTGATTTTTTTGTATTTTTTTGAAAGATTCATGCTGAACCACCTGGTGGTGTTGACGTAGATGCCCCTGTCATAATGTGCCATCGATATCCTGCTTGAAGAAGTTTCTTTGCCAAGATACGTGCACTTGAATACAACTTTTGAGATTCTTGAACTGCTTCGTCGATATCGGAGTTAACTTTGTCTTTGTGCACACATCGCGATAGAGTGCCTTGTGAATCCTTATGATGAAGGGTCATTGCCAATACATGGTCAATTTGAAAATTGGATATCATGCGTGGAGGCATGGATGGAGTGTTCTTAGGGATAAAAGATGGATTGGTTGACAGTTTGTAATCTTTGACTCTCGAAACTTGGGAAGATGAGCAATGATGGATGGATGCGAAAATGTGCAGAGAATTAGGAACAACTGCTTGATACACTTTATACGTTGCTTGAAAAACCTACTTTTGATTTTGTGGACATCTTTGATGGATACTCTTTCCTTTTTTATTTTGCCCCATAGTTTCTTTAATTGATGGAGTTTGATAGGGATGGTCTTTCTTTGTATTCTTTGGTATCCATTTATATTTGATTTTTCCATTATGCTTCTTAGCTTCTTTTGATTTGATAACATTCTTCGTACTTTGATTCAAATCTTCCTTTTGACATTGGTCCCAATGTGTGGATGGGGTGATGGGTGGATGAAGATTCATGGCATGGTTGGTTGTAGTATTGAAACTAGTTTCATCATAAGGACTCTTCGTGCTCCCTATGTTGATGTTTGCTTGAGATGAAGTTTCCCCCAATATTGTGGAAGTAGTACCTTCATGCTTTGATTTGCCTATTCTAAGATGTCTTATTCTGTAAACATGATTTGACAAATGACCACTATAGATGACATTGTTTCAATTTTCTGCTCTACTTACTTTGGATTATCTTGTTCTATCTGACTTGTTTCCTTGAGTGGATAATGTTCGATATCTTTATTCATGATTTCCTCAATCTGAGTTTGGGATATATCTGATCTTGATGTTGATAACTCTGTTTGACTATAGGAGTTAATAATCTGCTCTTTTTGTGTAACAAAATTTTGTTCTAGACGAAGATCATCTACGTGTCCCTCCATAGAAAGCATCTCATGGGTAGATGGAGGAGTATGTGCGACATGAATATGATCATCTTGCATAGATAAGAGAGTATCCATTAGATTATTGTAGTATCTTGAAGATACAAATTCTTGATCTTGAATGATTTCAGAGTTACTTTCGACATGCTTTGGATCAAGTTCTTGACATGGGTTAGCTTCAAAGGATGGATTTCTTATAAAGGTTTCTTGGATGTCATCATTAGACATGTTTAGTGGTTCAATATCTTCAAGTGTTGAGTTTAGGGTTCCTTCAATATTTGTAACCATGAGGTCGAAGGAGGTCGACACATTTTGGAAGGGACCATTGCTAGAATTTGGTGAAGGATTTTGATCATGTTTTGGCATAAATTCTTGAGATATATCCTCTAACTCATAAGGCAATGTAGAGACATTTTCAATATGATCATTGGTCAATGGATCATGCATTATGTTGATAGGATCAAATAATCCTAACACTCCTTGAAAGAGATCACTAAAAAGTGGCTCTTGATGTATGGTGAGTTGATCATTGGATTGTGTAGATATATCCTCAATGTGCTCCTCGAGGGAGAGGTTTTGATCATTATTTTTGACAATTGCGGTGGAGATATTGTGAATGTCTTCGACCATAGAGTCAAGTGATGTTGATATTTCTTAAATTGGCTCATTGTCAAGTATTGTTGGTGGATTTTGATCGTGATTCAAAAGTGACTCTTGACATATGTTGATTTGATAATTGGATTATATATCTATTAGTTTCATTTCTATAGCATTAATTTCATGATATTTTGCATTAATTAGCTCATTTCATGCATGGTTAAAAATCACATTTGCATTTCCAATCTTTCATTTTTCAAATTATTGCATAGTGTCATCGATAAATTACTTTGTTTGAAATCTGAAAAGTTGCATTGCATCCTATGTCTTTACATTGCATTTTACATAGATTCTCAAACATTTAAATCATTAGAAATAAGCATTGTTTAAATTCGTGGCATTTAGACTCTTGCAAGTTCCATTTTCAACTCTATTTCATAGTCCTTTTAGATTAGCTTACATTGAGGAAACATTAGCACATATAAACAATCAATCACAAAATACATCAAATAATCTAATCAAACAAATGATCCAATTTTAAACAACCCTCTCATGTAAACCTCTTAGTAGTGGTGATGTAGACAAGTTAGATAAAGTTCTTCAGGACTTTATCTCGCTCACTTCATCCTCTAAAGCTTGTCATGAGAAGCCTAAAAAAATTGAAGATAACTTATCCCCCAAACCTTTTTGTAGTGATGACTTAGACATGTTAGATGAAGCTCTTAAAAACTTCATCTCTTCTAGCTCATCCATTAAGGGTTTGACACAAGAGGATTCAAGCATCAATAATCATGATAATCATACTTGTTCTTCTCCTAATATCTCTCCCATTGGTGATGTAGATATCTTGATGAAAGAAGACACAATAATTGAAGATCATGCAAGTCTTTCTTGTCTTCCTCCTCCTCCCCTTTGCAACAAAATTTTGACACACAAAGCTGAAATCATTTCCCCTACCTTACCTAGTATCGATAATCATGAAAATCTCCCCTTTTCTTCTCGTAATATCTTCTCCACACATGAAGAAGATAGTTTAGTGCTAGAGGATATTGTGGTGGAACATCTATTTGATAAAAAAAGTCTAATCACTAGTAACCATGAAACTCCTAGTTATTCTTCTCTTAATGCCTCCCCTATGAGTGATGAAGCTATATTTCCAAATTCCATTATGACATGTGATGAACATATTAGCTCTCCTCCTAGGGTTGATATTATAGCACATAAGAATGACACCTTTGAGAAAATAGACAACCAACTCAAGCATTCTTCTCATATCATGACCACTATTGTTGCTCAACACAATTCAACCCTTCATTATCACCCTATGTGTACTAAGAAACAAGCTCACAATACACCCATCCTCATCCTTCCAACTCATAGTCTTCATGATTGTCCTTTCATAGTCATCAACTCATCCAACAACACTTTACTCAACATCCATAATATCACCAACAATTTTTCCAAGAAACCTTCAACCTTATTACATCCTAAATCGATATATAAATAAAATTAGTTGCTGCTCCTTGCCTTGTAATAGTTGTAGGATCATAGCATTCTCACTATTACATGTTTCACATCCCTTGCAAGGGGCAGAATACTTTCATCCACTCTAAGCTCACCTTTGTCTTGCACTAAGTGGGGGAAAAGGGTTAGAAAGCCTTATCCTTGTATGTCACTTGTCCTTGTCTCTTTTGACTTGTCGTTAACCTTTCATGAATGTATAAGAACAAGCTTGGGATGTGAAAAACATGTCTTAACAATTGAATCGCATGTGACATACTCTCTTTCTTCATGACATAGCTTATCAAAAACATATTCCTTGGCATGGGGCTTTTCGGATAAGTTCTCATGTTCTTCTCTTCTACTTTAAAGCAATTGCTCACAGTAATGGTGTTAGCAACTGCTTTAAAGTGGGGACATACATAGCTAACATTTACTTGAAAATTTCATGGTGTGACTTAATTTTTCTTGTGGTGTGTCATCTCCTTGGTGGTGTCATTGGGTTTGATGCCTTCCAAGAGTGTATGATCAACTGAAGTGGCCTGATGCGAATAGAGCATCCCATGGATAATAATCTGGCACTAGGGATAATGATCAAATTGAAGTGGCCTGATGCAAATGAAGCATCCCATGGATAATGGTCTAACCTCCCACCCTGTCCTCTCTTGGAGGCATTAGGCACAATGCTCCCTAAGAAGATGGCCGTACATGAACAAAAAAAAAATCCCCTTTAACAAAACTTTTACATATCATTTAAAAACATTTACAAAATAATTTTTGTTGTGGTTAGTATGATGGGAAGCCGACACACTGGCATGAATTTCTCACTAAACCACTTCTTTTTGGCCTTTCTCACCCGGTGGACAACTAGTTTGTTGGCCCTAGAGTGAGTACATCTTTTCCACCTCATCTTTCTTTCCACCTTTCCTTTGCATGATTTTGTATCTTGGGGGCTTGGCCTACATGTGGTTCTCTCTTGAATGTCTACTTTAGTGTGAGTTTGAAGCAGATTCATCTTCTCACTAAAGTGGGGGGCTAATTGTGCCATAGAAAAAAATGACCCTTTGCTTGACATGGGATTAATTCATGATAAAATGGACTTAATGTGGTCTTAATCTAGTGTTGTGAGGCATTTTATGCATCCACATTAGGTCATGGACCCTTGCAAATTGAATAACATGCTTTTATTGTTGTCTTGTAAAGGTGTTGTAAAGTCTTGTAAAGGACTTTCACACTTTTTTAGAATTAATTAACCTATTTCTCCCTAATTCAACATTATAAAATGTGTTTAGTAACATCAATCTAGAAGTTTCTTGAATTAAATTTAATGATAAACTAGTGTTGTAATGTGTCTTGCACATTCACATTGGTTCTTATGCCTTCCTAAACTATGTGGACCTCATTTTAGTGTTGTAAAGTGTATTTATTCACACTTTCACATTGATTTATGTGTCCCAAGCCCCATTTGACATTTACATAATCTCTAATAGTCCTCTTTTACCCCATATTGTGCATCTTGAGGCTTTAATTGATCAAATACCTGATAAAGTTTCAATTTAAACTCTATTTCCTTATCTCCTAGCTTCTTAGCTGTTAGAATGGCCCCTTTGGGACCCATTCACCATGCATGGTGAATCAGTCCCATCCAGGTGGGACCCATTCACCATGTGTGGCAAATGAGTCCTATCTGGCCCCCATTTTGACCTTTGAGTGGGAAAATGTGAAATTTAAATTTTATTTTCACTACATTTTGACCTGTGATGAGGTATTATCGAGTACTAAGACACAATTGTCTATAAATAAGTATTTTTATCCTCATTTTACATAACAACTCATTTTTACATCTCTCATCATTAATTCATCATCTATCTTCACATCCAAGTCAAGAAAGTAAGGGTTTCTTCATTAGAAGTCATCAAGGTAGCTTTCCAAAGCATTCAAGGGATGAATCTTCATGTATTGCTGAAGAAATTCAAGATCAATCATCATGGAAAGGTAATAAATTCCATTATTTCATGTTTCATTCATTTCTTTCATCATTTTGGTTTAATTACCTAAAAGGGGTTTGACTTAGGCAAACCCCCATGCCCTAACATTCAACATATCTCTCTTTTGTCTTGTTTGTATGCAGATTTAGGTCTCTTGAATGCTTGGAAATCATTGAAGATCAAGTTGCAAAGTCATTCAAGTCATCTCTTCATCATTCAAGTCAAAATATCAACAAAATGTCATTTTCAGACCCAAATACGACATTTTCAGAAGTGAACACGTGTAGGAAGCCGAAGTGCAGACCAAAAGCTTTGGAATCCACTTTTGAATATTCATAAATTCAAAAGTGGACTCATTCACCATGAGTGGTGAATGAGTTCCACTCCAAGGTAAGTTTTTGGTTTTCTGCATTTTTGGATACCCTTTTGTCTGAAACGAGCTTTGGTTCGGTTTTACAAAACTAGGACTGATTCGCCTAGAATGGTGAATGAGTCCCTCCAAGCCTAAAAATCAACATCAACAACATTCCAAAATCAATTTCCATCCTTCATCAAGATTCTAGGTGCACACTTTTAGTTTGGTTCATTTCTGTTAAGTTTTGCATTAATTTCTAGTTCATTTTTGCATTACACAATCCGTTTTCAAACATAGTTTAAATCTTAGTTTTGCATTCATATTTGATCAATTTCATAGCTTAGCTGCATTTAATTTTATTCATCTAGGTTAATCAATTGCATTTAGCTAAGTTCATTTACATTAAACAACATTGCACACATCCTAATTTGAGTGAATCATTAGAATTTTTGGCCCTATCTCTCTCCTTTTAGGTGAAAAACCCTAGAAGTGCAAGAGTAGCATTAGGGTCCAAAAAATATTTGTTCCATATTTTTTCCAAAAAAATGAAAGATTCACTAGGATTTTATATCTTTTTTTGCGGAAGTTTCTTAAAGTTATCCTTAGTACCTATATCTATATTAGAATGCCATTTGGTTTGACTAATGTATGAGCAACATTTCAGAGAGCTATATATGTTGCATTTTCAGATTTCATAGACATCCTTATTGTAGTGTACGAAGATCACTTGACTGCATACTCCAAGAATGAGAAAGACCATTGTATGCACTTGGAGAAGATCTTTTCTAGAGATTTAGAATTTTGTAATTTTATAATCCTAAGAAGTGAATTTTTGGGGTGATAGAGGGAAAACTTCTAGGCCACATTATTTACAAGGAAGGCATAAGAATAAATTTGGAGAGGGCTAGAACAATAGAGAAGATTCCACAACCTAAAACTATTAAAGGAATTTAGTCCTTTTTGGATAGGTGAATTTCTTGAGAAGGTTTGTGACTAACTTTGTTGAGATAACTACATCCATCTCAAATATATTGAAAAAAGGATAATTAATCTCTTGAGGTGAAGAGCCAACCAGGGAATTTCAAGGCATAAAGGAGGCAATAAAGAAGTCTCCTATTTTGAAATATCTTGATTTCTTAAAGCCCTTCAAACTCTTTTCCTTTACCTCATTCTACACAATTACTACAGTCTTGTTGTAGAAGAACAATGAATGGTTTGAACAACCAATTTCCTTCTTTATCAAATCCTTATAGGCTATTGAACTCAAATATGATATGGTGGAGAAATAGGCATATGTACTAGTCAAGGATATCAAGAAATTCATATGTTATTGAGTGGGGGTTAAAATTGTTGTGTATGTTCCTAATGTTTCTACTAGGGAAATTTTCACACAATAAGAGGTAATAGGGATAAGGTGTATATGAATCAATAAGATCCAATAATTCAATATAGACATTAAAATTACAAAACTTATTAGATGATAAGGATTAGCCAAACTCATGGTTGAATCAAACCTAGAAGCTAACTAGATCAATCATGTGAATACAAGTTTAGTGTCTACGCCATGTGATATGTAGTTTTCTCCTTCGCATAGGGATGCCATATTTTACGTGTAGAATATACCTTTTCTAGGTTGCATGAGTAACAATAAAAAAAGGACATTGAAGGTACATGTTATCAAATATTTCATTATCCAAAATGAGCTTTGGTGGATAAGTAGAGAGGGAATCTTTCTCAAATGTATTAATGAGGAGCAAGTTACTAAAATATTGAGTGAGATGCATAATGGAGTGTGTGGGGGTCATTATATAGTGAGGACCACAACACAAAAAATTTAAGATTTGGTTATTGGTGACATTTGGTCTTCGCAGATACAAAAAAAATGTTCAGAAGATATGATGCTTGTCAAAGGTTTTCAAGAAATTTGAAGTTCTCTAGAAACCTACCCTTGAGACCAATGTATGCAGAAGCTTCATTCCAACAATGGGGTATTGATTTCATAGGAGAGATAACTAACAAGCCAAGTGGTGGACATGGGTGGATTCTAGTGGATACTAACTATTTCACTAAGTGGATAGAAGCTATCCATATAAAGAAGGTTAATAACAAGGTTGTGATTGATTTCCTAATTAATAACATTATTACCAGGTTTGGAGTACCAGTGAAGTTAATATTTGATAGTCCCATGTGTTTTAGGTCTAAGGATTTTATAACCTCTTGTCATCAATACATAATATTCATGTCCTACTCATCTTCATACCACCCTCATAGAAATGGATAGGTAGAATCAAGTAATAAGAGATCAATGAAGATAGTAAAGAGAATGGTTAAAAGGAACAAAACGACCTTGGAATCAAAGCTTAGAGTATTCTTACGAGTAAATAGAGTGACTATAAAAAGGCTACTGGTTAGTCTCCCTTTGAGCTGATATATGGTTTAGAGGCTAGAATGACTATCATCAACTTTTTGCTTGTGTATAAGTTCATCTAGGAACATGATGATGACATCAATAATGAAATGACTAAAAAAATCAACCAGATTACCATGTTGGATGGGACAAGGAGAATTTCACACTAAAAAAATATTAAGTTATATAGAAATAGGTTATGCATATGTTTCACAAGAGGACCAGTGCAAGAAAGTTTCAAGTTGATGATATTGTGCTTCTATGCAATGCATGGTTAAAAAAGAAGGGAAAGCATGGAAAGTTGTAAGCTTTATGACTGGGACAATATCTTGTGAATAATACTCATAGTGAACATTCTTATGTCTTACAAAATCTTAATGGTGAACTTCTAGAACTACCAGTGCATGGATAGTTTCTAAATCCCTACTTCTCTTGAACTATGTCTTTTCCATGCACATTGTATTTTATGTATCATATTTTACTATTCTCTTACTTTTTTTGTTTTTTTTGTTTTTGATGTGTTTTTGGTCTTGTTTTCTTTCTCTAAGATCTTGGATCCTCCCCTTGTTTCTGCAAAATAAGCATCCCCAACTGGAGCCACTGGTAGAGATTTTGAAAAATTTATTTCCTTGGTTCCTTTTTTATATTTTAATAGTGGTCAATTAGTTGTTTTATAGGGGTTTTAGAGAACATATCTAGGGTTTTATACAAAAAATCTAAGTTTAGGAAACTCCATTGCACTTTTTGTATTCCTACATTGACTTCCTACACCTTATTGCAAGGTCCTTTAAGTTGAAACTTACATCCTTTCATTTGATTCTTTTATTGGCCCTTCTTGATAGGTTATCAATTAGATCTATTGATTAAATAAATTATTAAATACTCTTATGGTCCTATGTTTGTGCTCCCCTTTATCTAATCTATCGATCTGTTTTGTTCCCTACTTTCTTAAGGTTGTCTTAAGAGCATGTGCTAAAATGTCACTTAAGTTTTCTATGCCTTATACGTGCTCCTCACTACTTTTATACCCTATTTTGTGATTCTGCAAGGAATATTTTGTTAAGGAAATAACACTCCACCAAACTATGGAAGAATTGAAACATGGTATCAATGTATTGTTTCATTTATGCAAGTATTTTATGAACACAAAGATATTGCATGTGGCACTTTTAAAAGATATTCTATGAGTTTGTGAGATTTTCTGAGAAGACCTAAATGAAGCATGTGGAATCATGAAAAAGGCACCCATAGTGTATTATTAATTTTTTTGAAGGTGTTTTATAAAATGCAATGGAAGTTGGATATGTGGTGAAATCTCAGCATGATTGTGTGAGTCCACAAGCTCTTCATAGCGAATTTATTTTCAAGTTGGACAATCAATGAAAGCTACCATGTGGCCTCTTAGATGAAAGCAACCATTTCCAATTTGTCTTCTCTAGTGACTCATCTATGGTGACATGTAAAGTGACCCCATAGGGATCAGATTTATTGGTAAAAAATCTATCAACACATGCCAAATATTTTTAAGTCAATTAATTTTTTTCTAACCATTAGATCTTGTCCTTTCATTTCAAAATCAACCACTCACATTCAAACCTAAAAAAAGGATATCAATATTTTATCCAACCTATAATCCTTCCAAAATAAAATGATCTTGGTAATGATGATATTGAATCTTTTTATATTGTTAATGAATTAGGTCATATTCTTGTTAATTCTTGAATACATTGGATAAATTAAGCATTTGAATGCATGTTGTTCTATTCTCCCTCATATTTTGAATCTATCAATGAAATATACACTTCTACTCCTTTAGGTCATCTTTTCATTCCAAATCTTCTAAGCCTACAAGGTTGTCCTACCTACCCCTCCTCCTCATCCTCCACATTCTATTCATCATAGAAGAAGAATAAACCTATTATGATCGAAATGCATTTTTGTAATAGATGGTTAAACAATTTATAAGAATATTTTGGTGCATATGCTAGTATCATGCTTAAGAGAATATGAGAAAAAATAGGTGAATAAACATTGTATGATAGACTATACAATATTTTATTCACAAATGGGATTTCCATAAGTACCATTAGAACATGGAACAATGTTAAATTCAATATATTGGGAATAAGAAAGAAAATAGCCTTTGAAGTTATTGGGATGAAAGATCCCTTTGACACATTCAATTTTGATTTGAAATTATCTAGTGGTTCATGAATTCAAAAAATATTTGAATCTTATAAGGAAGGATCATATTTTTATGATGTAGATTGAATAGTATACATAACCCTATATACTAACACAAGTGTCCCACATGCTGAAGAGGTGGTAATAGAAGATAATTTGAGTGAGGATGAAGATAACAAAGAATTGTATTCATTAAGTAAAATCATCAAGAAGGAAACTAAAGAAGAACCAAATTTAGAAGGAGAAATCATCGTTAATGGTGGTTGTTATATGTTATCCTCGAATCCAGTTGTGCACGATTCACAGGATAACCACCTACAATACTTGTCCTTTTCATAGACCCATGCACTTCAAGCATGCAAAACAAGGAATCTTTCAATTAGCCTTAATGTGTAGTCCTAAGCCTCAAATTTTCCTTTTGAATGCTTTTATTTTGTTGTTCCTCAAAAACCTTCAAAATGAGTGGTTTGTTGTTTTCTCACCTCCAGGAGTTAGAATTTTTTTTTCCCATGTAGGAGCATTATTTTTTAGCACCCCTACATGAACATATGTTGATAAAATTAACTAAGTGTTGGAACATTGGTAATCATCGCTCCTACACTTCTCTCCCACTCATTACATGTTAAAGAGCTAATTTTTAGCGCTCTTACACATGATATTTTGTTTGACATGTCTGAGCGACTTTTCTCACCACTTTTACACTTTTGACAATTTTGACAATTTTGAATTTGTTGGAGCGGTGATTTTTACCACCTCTACATTTTCCCTCTTCGCACATGTGGTCTTTAATGAACTTCTAGTTCATTAATGGTTCATATTTTTAGTCTTTTAAATGGATTTTAAAGTCTTATTAGCTCATTTTGTGATTACTAAACTTGTTTGATTCCTCTCTCCTTGTGTTAGTGATCTTGAAACTTCCTTCAATCTTGTATTGGAAGATTTCATGGGTGACTAGACTAGGGTTTTTACTTTTCATGTTTTCTGAGTATGCTTTTATCTTTTCATTTTATTTTTTCTTTTGTTAGATATCTGTTTATTTTGTTTGTTGATCATTTCATTTAGTGTTTCCTTTTGAAATCATGTCGATGATTAATTTTCTTTATTTATTTTTGGTTATTTTTATTTTTCCTTGTTATCCCCATGCCCTAGCTATGGTTTTTTGTTTTGTATTTTTCAAAGCGACTCACATTTTATTTAATGTGTTGTTTTGATTCTTAGTTTTTGTGTTGAACCTGAAATTCCTTCCTAGATGTAGGAGCGGTAATTATTTCTTCTCACTCGTTGAGTCATGTCTTCTTTCGAATGTGGAAGTGATGTTTTTTTCTGCTCCCACATTTTATATTGATTAAGTGAACTTACCATGTAGTGGTGTTAGTTTTCACTGCTTTTCCAAGTGTGAAAACTTTCTAAACTCCCAGATGCAAGAGCGGTGAAAATCACTGATTCTGCAAAATATTGATCTTCCCCTTTATGTACAAATGGAAAAAAATACCACTTTAGCACATGACCTGATGTTTTACTAAGACATGTAGAAGCAGGTAAAATTAGCGCCAGTACACAAAATCGAACTTCTTCCCAAATGTAAAAGCGTTGATTTTTAGTGCTTATGCATCATATTTTCCAAGCTCTTCCAACGCATGTTGGAGCACTGAATTTTAGCACCTATGCAAGAAAAACAGTTTCTAAAGATGTAAGGGCACTAATTTTTAGCCCCCTTGCACAAAAAATAGAATTTTCACTAATGCTCAAAATTATTCCGAATTGCTTTCTGAGCTTCATTCCTTCTGTAATTGCTCTATTTTCCATGCTCCATAGCTCATGTTTTCTCACTCCAAAATGCTTTCCCAACTTCATGCATTCCATTTTCTCTCATAACACATATGCTCCTAACATCTGATTAATTCATGTTTCCTTGTAGTTACCTTCATTTCTCGTTAGATATTCTCCAATGGTGTTTTTCAGTGGTCTTTTTCAATTTTAATGGCAATGGAAGAATTTCCATCATCTTCCAAAAAAGAAAAAATGAAGTACAAGTACCAAGGCATTTATCCACCTAGTGTTGTGGTGTCTAACATCAATGAGATCAAGGACATGAAAATTGGTCACCAAGACATGGAAGAAATTGTAAAGAGAATAGAAAAGTCACCATTGGAAGAAAACTTGAAATCATTTGTCCACAGTAATTTTGATTGAGTGGCTTTGTTTCTAGCTACTGCTCATTTCCTAAAATTTGTTCAAGTTGCCTCACAATATATTAGGGATGATAGGAGTGTTAGAGATTCTTTTGGGAAAGCTATGATGAGATTGGATCCAAAGTTCTTTGACATAGTTTTTTGAGTTTTGTACATGGAGAAGTATACAACTATTTCCATTAAACAAGGACAAGAGGCTTATGACAAAGATTTGAACAAAGTTAAACAATTGATAAATTCTTAATGGTTGAAGACTCTGAGGCCCACCATCTCTAGATGGCCCAAAGGTCTTCCATGAAGTGATTTCAAGGAAGATGTTTGAGATATGATCACTCTTCTTAGTAGGGTGAAAAGTTTACCCATCTCCTTCAATTTTCAAGATTGGATGTACGAATATATCTAAATCATCAGGAGGAGGAAGGTAGATATAGAATGGGGTACATAGATTAGTGATGAGATTCATGAGAAACTCATCAATGTTCAAACAACCTTGAATTTTTACATGACCTCCTACCTAGTGTATGTTGTCGTTGTCATGAGACAATTTCTAGAATTGACAACAAAAGGTAACATAAGTGTTGTGCCAGTATATGAGTTCTACTCCCAGATCACTCTGAGAAATAGTATCAAGCATTTTAGGAGAGTCAATGATGCTTTCTTTCCACCTTTCCTTTTCACTTTTGATCCAACTCTAGAAAATAAGAGAGTATCAGATGAATCATTCAAAGTTATTAATAATTTTGGATGTATTTTCTTGTAGTTTCTTACTTTTACATATTTGAGAGTAGGGTGCTACACTGTATGCCTGTACATGTTTCACCGATATCCCTTCGAAAAGTGGGTATTAATAGAATTATGCAAAAAGATGATTACAATCCATAAGGAACACTAGGCTATTCACAAAGTAGGCTTTAAGCTTCCAATTTCTATTGGAAGGTTTTCCATTCATACTATGCAAAAGGAAAAATTAGTAGCAGTAGAAATGCAAATTATGACCATAAGGTCATACAGGTACATATTTGATTTTGATTACAAAAATGTAAATAGAAAACTCAAGAAGGATGACCACCATGCCTATAGTTTTGAGGACATATGGCCAGAATGTAGAGATGAAGAGGATATCTGAAGAATTTATTTTTGTAGATTAACTATGGAGAAAATCAGATACTTATGCTTGACTGATATTCCAGAGGATTTTGAAGATCCCAGTGATATCATAGACTCTGCATATGAAGAAAAGGAGATTACAAGTATGCCTTTACATCCAATTCAATGGTCAAAGAAAGAGAGCATTTCCATCAGGGAAAGGCTTTCTCCCATTTTAGACAACACAAATGAATGGTTACAGAGGCATGGTTTTTGGTTGAAGTCTTTCAAAATAGAGTCTAAGGGGGAAAAATTAGGAGGTGAAGCCAATCACTAGTAGGAATCTGAACCAAATACAAAGATCCTATTGTTCCCTCTTCTTCATAGCAAGGTCCTAAGATTAAATTAAATTGTGGAAAAAGTACAATACAAACAACTGAAGAGGAGTAGGATATTGAGGAGGAAACATATATGGAGAAGAGCAGGAACTTGCATCTGAGGAGAAATCATCAAATGATGAAGAAGAAGGGAATGAAAGTGAAGAATCAGAAGAGTTTATAAAAGATGAACATTCAAAAGAGGATCAAGGAGAGGAGGAAGGTAATGAGGAAGAAGAAAGGAATGATGAGGAAATACAGTTATCTCCACATGAGAACATTGTTGACAATCCCTCACATACATCATCACCTGTTACTACCACTACTCCTCACACTCGTCCAAATCCAACTACTCCTTTTCCTCCTCTTCCTACTTCACCCCCTCCTACAACAACTCTACATGCAGTGAAGGTAACTATTCCTCCATCAACACAATCAATCCTTTCTACTCCCTCTGTGGGTTCCATCTTGTAAAGTATTGGTGTATCCTTAGGTTCCCCATCATCTATACCAAGTCTATCCTCACCATCATATGATATTTCTTCCTAGGCTAAGTTTGATTGATTTATGAAGGAATCATTGTAGGATCCTCTCATTTTGTAAACTACTAGCACAATCATGACTGATACAATGCCAGTTGTAACCATAACACATGTTCCTACAAAGGCAGCTACCACACATGTATTAGCAATGAGTCAAGAAGGTAATACTTAATTTCTTCCTCCTTGGTTAGTCTCACAATTATCTAAGTGTAGGAAACAAATGGTTTCTCTAGATGAGATAGATCTTGAAGAGATAGTACTTCCAAAAGCCAAAGGGAAGAGAAAGGATAAGATTCATTCTAGACTGCATGTGGAAAAATTAGGCCATAAATATGTGGATATTAGAATTCCTCCACATGCTAAGGGTGATGTGAGTATGGAATATTACACTGTGACTAGGGCTCAACTTGGTAAGGTCACTAATGCAAGTGCCAAGGAAGATGCACAAGTGACTCTAAATGCATTATCAGAAAAACTTGATAAGATGGAACAAGTAAGAGATATGTATAAACAAAGAACTAAAAAATATGCATAAATGATAAGGAAAATCATGAGTACCTTAGAGAATGTGTAGCCAATGGCTATGGTGAATGTTGAAGAACCAACTATGCAAAAATTGGAAAATTATTACTCCGAAGGTAAAGTATTGTATGAGTTTTTTGATGAAATAATAAAGTAGGGATTACAACTCATAGCTATTGCTAATGAAAAGACTACCCAAATATCCAAGAGGAAGATGGAATTGGATAAAATAGAGGGCATACTTTCCATGGAAATAAAAGAGATGGAACAAATTCTTGAGTTTTGGTTACAGATGAAGGAGACCAAATTGAGAAAACTAGTGGAAGTTGGGATAATTCTGGACAAAGAAAAGTATGTGGAAATAAAAGAGTTACTTAAGAATTGCATACAAGTTTTTAAGACCGTCATCAAGGACATACAACAAGTGCAAGAATATGTCAAAGGACATCACATTGTTATGGTGAATGGGATTGAAGAGTTTTCGGGTAAAATCCTTGATGATAATCATACCTTCCTCCCAGTAAGTGAGATTTCTTAGATTTTCTAAGAAGCTATCCAAAAGTAGGTGGAAGATGAAGCCTTTTCAAAGAATTTAATGTACGCCTTGTGTGATGTAAAAATCACTATGTACAACCTCAAAACACATGTAGATAGGTGCAAAAATATCTTCTCTACTACAATAATTGACTACACCATTGGACCAGATGAGGAAATCATACATGAGATTAAGAAGAAATATGAAGATTTCGAGGCAAAGGGCAAGGAACCATAATTGACTACACCATTGGACCAGATGAGGAAATCATACAGGAGATTAAGAAGAAATATGAATATTTCGAGGCAAAGAGAAAGGAACCATAAATTTTTTCTTACATGTAGATAGGTTTTGAAATTTTACATGTGTCATTTTGAAAATTGTAATTACAGGTAAACTGAGATGTTCTCCTACATTCATGGACAACATCTTTGAATAATTCAATAGTTAGTTAAGGTTTTTCCTAGATAATCTCTCCTCTCCTATCTATAAATATGAGAGTAATCCTTTTTATTTTTCACCTTTTATCTTATGCAACAAAGTGCTGCCCAATTGTGAAGCCAATATTGAAATTTTGAGTTTATTTTTTTGAATCTATTTTTTATCAATAAAGAAGCTGAGTTGCACACCAAAATTTGTGTTGGGACAATTATCTTTTTATTTAATTGAATTGAAAGTGTTTAGTAATTGGGATTGAAGGTCTTTTGAGTAAATCTATGTAGATTTTGAGCTACATCCATTGCTTGAAATTGAGAAATTGATGATAATGTTGGTGAATTATTTATAAGACTTTGTGTTTATAATTTTTTATGCTATTCATGGATCTAAGTGTGAAGTATATTAAAGACTTTGTGCTTCTTTTACAACACTGGTTACTATTTTGAAGAATTCACTATCAAAAACTATGAAATGAATTTGTGCCTCAGTGAGCTTTCTTGTTTGTTACTTGTCTTTATCATATTGATATTCCTAGACTTTTGTTTGACAAGTTAGGAGTATTGGAATTACTATTGATTTTTAATTTGAAGTTGTATTTTATCCAGGGATTTAAATCATGAAACATTGTAAAACATATTCTTTGAAAAAAGAGAGAATCATGAATGTGACACACGCCCATATCATTATTGCAGTGTACATTATTGTAAATATTTGATTAATTTTCCTTAGTTTCAATAAGCAGTAAGAAGGGTACCTCCCTTTTTGAGAGGAGAGATTCTATTTCACATAACTGTGGCTAAATTTAAGTTTTGTAATCTGTTAAAAGGGATTACATAATTTTCACCCAACACTATGACACACATATAGTAAGGATACATTGAATAATGGTAATGGGGTGAGCCAGATTTAAAAAATTTAGGAGATAGAAGGAATCATTACTTGTGAAATATGGTCAATAAGATTGACTCAAAAACTATGTTTTTAAGTCTTGATAAAATATCTTATGTTTTAAACATTTTGAAAAATATTATCAACTTGAAAAGGTGTTATTTGATGTGGAGCTCTCAAACATATATAGTATAATTTTAAAAATAAATTTAATAATTAGTTATTTTTTATAATGGTATCATGGGAAAAAATAAAATATAATATTTAACTATGCAAACATAATAATCATTGAGTGCTAATATACATAACAAGGCTGGATGAGTGAAAGAAAATACAATAGTGTAACGAGGCTCAATTTTCTTATTAGTGCACTCAAAACTCCTTTGGAGTGTTGAACCTTTCATGTGGAATTTGAAACCCTTTAGTGAACTGTGAAGCAAATACAAAACATATATATGTATATGTTTGTTTGTGTTAAATAATTAGGGGAATTCATTTCTTGATGTGGAGATAAAATTGATTTTCAACATGTCATATAATCATAACTATTACGAACCATTTGTGGCCTAAAATTATTATACATTAGATAAAGAGTAGCATTAAATTTAAATTTTATTGAATTATCATTTGATTAATTCAAACTAAAGGTTTCAATTGTCAACCATTTAAATATACATGTATGTATTTTCCTCTTGAAAAATTTACATTCATCCCTTTATATGGGCCTTGAGTTGTATGCAATATGTATCAAAAAGATTTCATGTGTGTGAAAATATTAGAGTAGATTAATTTTGTAAGTAAAACAATGGCTTCAAATGTAGTAGAGGTTATTATTAGTGCAAGGGATTTGCTCTTTAATAAATCATGTTTTTAATTATGCTTATTTATATCTTTGATTTTGATACCAATCACAATTTCTAAATCATATTTAATAATAATAATAATAATAATAATAACAATTTTATATAAATCCTATATCATAGTTACTTGCTTCAATAATAGCTAACTAATTAAATTTTAATTACAATCTTTGTTTTATAGAGCTTCTTAATGTAGAAATACTCTCACGTATCTATGTTTGATCTATGATTATATCCTCTTACCCTTGATACCTTGGATCTTCTCCAGTATCCATTAGTATAAAATAAACATACAATAATCCTAAGCTTACTATGGTGACATACTTCATATTAAGTGTAAATTGTATTTAAGATCCTATGAAGCTAACTCATGTATCAGACACATTAATCAAGGAGTCTAGTCCATTCAAGCAGATTGTCTCGACCCTGAAACCCTAGCTAAGTGCAAGAATAGAGCTAATTTGTTTCACAAATGTAATGCTTATTTCTTGGACTAGATTCGACGAGCAAACCATAACCTTGGTCTTCCTAAGGTGGTGTTTGTTCCTCCCCCCAATCCCATTGATGAGCATACTCACCCAAATGACTGATCTTCCCTTTTTGTCCATGACTTAGAGGTGTTCTTTACTGATGAGCCTGTAGATATTCTTATTACATATGAATGCATAAATGTTGTTTCTGCTCATATTGGGAATTGCTCCCTTATTTTAACATTCATTCAAAGGAACCCATCTCACGAATAGATTTTAGCTTGGATTAAATCTACTTGGCAGAATCTATCCCCTCTTATGATTGAAGTTTTAGAATTTGGATTTTTCCTGTTATCTTTCAGTTCGGTTGCTGACTATAACTATGTGGTTCAGAATGGTCCATGGTTCTTCAAGAATTCTGGCATTTTTCTCACACCATGGACCCCTTTCTTTGATCTAGCCACTGCCATGATAATAGAGATTCCTATGTGGATCAGACTTTACAACTTTCTCCTTGTAATGTGAAACTTATATTTCAACAAAAAATTGATCAATCAAGTGGGTTTTTTGTTAAGCTTGACTTAGAGGAGGCAATTTCTTTACATAGGTACATAAGAGCTTGTGCTTTGGTTGAAATTTCCAATCCACTTCCTCACTGCATTCAGATTCATTCATATTTAGGCACTTGGATTCAATATTTAAATTTCAAAGGGCTTCCTTTTAGATGTGTTTGTTGCAACAAATTGGGACACAAAATTGAGGTTTGCACTGCTCAACGTTCAGCTAGCTCAAGGCATATCAGTATAAAAAAATGGGTTACAAGGCTAGTTTCCTAGATGTTGGTTTCATTTGGCACAATCATAGGAAGTTCACAACCTCTCAATCTGATCTTGGTCTTACTTCTATGGGGCCGGTGGTACCCCCTTCTCT
This sequence comes from Sequoia sempervirens, assembly GCA_007258455.2. Taxonomy (NCBI): domain Eukaryota; kingdom Viridiplantae; phylum Streptophyta; class Pinopsida; order Cupressales; family Cupressaceae; genus Sequoia; species Sequoia sempervirens. The sequence goes on along the minus strand of VDFB02137314.1, from coordinate 22,353 downwards.
TCTTGTCGATATGGTTAACAAGAACTTGGATTTTCTTTCTAACTCAAAGGATGATGGTAACAAGTCAGATGGCACCTTCCCTTTCATGGAGGATTTGGATGAGGTTCACAATTTTTTTGACCATGACATAGTTGTGGCTCCTCCTCGAAAATATGGGATAGCTCAAAAGGAAAGCAACAAAATTAAACTAGATTGTGGTTCACAGAAGAAGAAAGGTCATAAATTCGAGGTTGAGAAACTTCATACTGAAAGAATTAAAGTTGTGGAAGAGGGATCTCAATGGACTATGGAGGCTTTCCTTTCACTTCATGGAAAAAAAGTTTAGTTTCATTCTAGTTTTGGTTTTGGGCACTGAGCCTTCAGTTATTTTTTCCCATTAGTCTTCTGACTCCTTCATGGGTCTGAGCCTCTCTTTCTCTTCTTAGTTTTTTTAAGCTTCTCTTCGAGTTCTTTCATTTTTTTGGGTCTTCTATTTCTCCTCTATACTTGGCCTGGCCGGCCTATGGTTACTTTTATTTTTATGATTTTATATATGGAGTGGGCCCTCACCCATAGCTTATGGATAAAAAATAAATAAAATTGAAGGTAATTTTTTTAAATAGCATAAATAGTGAATTAATTACAATATTATAAGGATCGAGGGTGAAAAAGAGGTGGATTAGATTAATTTTTCTCCTTACTAAAACAATTTTCTAAGGACCATGTCTATGAAGGGCTATGTTTGTCTTATAATTATTCCCAATGAACTTAAGGGATACTAAATTTTTTTGAAATTGACGAGTTGTAATTTCAAATGATGGAAAAGTGGATGAAATTAATTACTTATAAAAGTAGTCAATGTTTCATTGAAACTATTCACAAAGATACTTTTGTAAGCAACTCCATGGATTCTTTTTATAATGATAAAATTCAAAAATAAACCCACAACATTTTTAGAATTTTATATTTTAATCTATAGCAATGTGTTGAGACATAGCCAATTGTCCAAAATGGTTATTCATTGAAGAGGGAATTCGAGGATAATGTTTTTCTTGGAAAATCAAGATGTTGATATTTTATAAAATATGTGTCACTCAATCAACAATGAGAGAATAAAAATGGAAATGCAAAAAGTGAATTGGGAATGATCTACTTGTATGGATAAGAAGACTCACAAGAGATAATTGAATCTTCCTTACATAATAAATTTCATTTCAAACATCTTACAAATACATCATGTATGTAGGAGAATCTAACAACAAAAGATCACTTATACTATATAGGTCGACATGAATGTTACTTAAATTGAAGAGTACTTTTCAAGGACCCCCTCTTATATTTAATTAAGAATATTTTTTAAAAGGATTTTATAAAATAATATTGCAATAAGAATAATGCTTAAAAGTTTAAATTTTAAGCTTAGTTAATTTAAGAAGTTAATTAATATTTGTGCAAAACCATGTCTATCAACTTGATAGATTTCCTTGTCTATCAACTTGATGGAATCTCTCTCAAGTATAATTCCGACATTAGAGAACATACAAATTCATTTATAATAAAATATACTATGTGTTGATAGGGGAAATTTGGGGGAAAAGCATGAATCAATGATAGCAACCATAAAACTATCTAAATTCAAGCCATAATGACCCTAATCTAACAATGAAGCACAAATGATAATATAAATCACAATAATAAAGCAATAAATCTCAATTCCTATGCCATAATTGATTCTCCTCCATTGCTCTTCTCCATTTTGCTTTGTTTTCTCTCAAATTTGTAGTATTCAATGTATTTGATAAGCTTGATGTGTAGTAGCAAGATCTCAAGATAGTAGATGGAAAAATATTGAAGATTGTGGTGAACCTTGAAATGAGATTGATAGCTTGCTTTTATAGAAATCCCAATTCAAATGAAGGGTGAGGATTGAGAGATGATGCACATGATGATCAATGAATGAGATTAATTGAGAAGAAAATAGATAAGGATGGGAAGAAGGGACCATGATCCAAGAAATTAGCTGAGAAATAGGGCTTGGATAAGAATAAATTAAATAATTACAATAATTATTTAGTTTAAGAAAAGAAAAATGAATAATTAAATAATTAAAATTATTATTTAATTAAGAAAGGGAAGTGGGATGTGAAATATTAAATAATTAAAAATAATTATTTAATAAGGGATGGAGGAAAATGATACATAATCAAATAATTAAAAATAATTATTTAACTATAGAGAAAATAAAGTGATAAATAATTAAATAAATAAGAATTTATTTAATATTAGAGGGAAAAAAATGAATAATTAGATAATTAAAATAATTATTTAATTATAGAAGAAAGAGAAGGGAAAATGAAGAATGGATAATTAAATAAATAAGAATTTATTTATTTATAGAGGGAAAAAAGATAACTAGTGATGTAATTTAAATAACTTGATATTTATTTAAATTAATCAAAAGAGGAATAAAGATAAAATGAATTAATTAAATAATTCACAATTATTTAATTAATAGAAGAATATGAAATTAGGAAATAATTAAATAATTAAGATTATTTAATTATGTAGGAAGAAAGACAAATTAGTGAGGAAATGTTGCTTGTAGGCTTGGGACATTTTTTAGTGTCTACATTTTGCCTCTCTTTGATACAATGTGATTTTGAATGTTGTGTCAAAGAATAATTAGGGAAAATCAGCTTAAGACTTGCCCTAGTGTGACTTGACATGCTTTGGTTAAGGCATGGTACGATGAATTCCCCTCGGGAAAATTGATAATTTTTTGAAAAATTCTAAAAAATTGGCAAATATTCTGATAGGTCAACTGGATAGGCATGAATGTGAGGACTAACGAAAGAAATGTTAGCTAGAATAAAATGTTAATAAGAAGTGGAGAATAGTTAGATGAGATAAAATGGGATGGGATATTGTTGAAAGATGTTGACCTTTTATTTTATTGCATAAAATTATCATCATAGAGCTTTTATTATGGCAATGGATAAAGAAAACCAAGGTATGACATAGACCAAGGTGTGATATGCTATCCCTTGCAAAATAGACACATGAAAAATAAGGAGTGTCATGATGTGGACTAGTAACTATTGAACCTTTTCAAAATAAGTGAGGAAGAAACCACAAAACATGCTAGTGATGATGCAAGAAAGTGTTAGACGACCTTTAACTTGCATAGGATATTTTTGATTATGCCAAATGGAACCCTAGTCACACATAAGGAACATAGTTTCCCAAGTCATATTTCAAAGACAAATCACAAACATAAATCATAAGAAAAAAGGTCATGATCCATCATCACCCATCTCATCACTTGGGGATTTCCTTGAGGTGTATAGTAACATGACCAAAGATAAATCAAATAAGAAGATAAGACAAAATTGACCAAAACAGATAACCATTTAGATCTTCTTGCCAATGATAAATGTTTGTATGATCAAATTATGGATAAAGATAGTGTCATGTTTTAGGAAATGAAGCAAGTTATATAAGACCTGGGATTTGGTTTCGACGATGCATCATCATGTATAAGACAATTAATAGGATTACATCTAGTTTCAAGAATAATACACCTCATATAAGACCTAAGATCTGGTTTTGAGGATGCAAAAACCTGTATAAGAATGAGGATAGGATTTGATACAGGAATTCTAGTTTCATAAATGAATCATGTCATATAAGTCCCAGGATCTAGTTTTGACAATGCAACTCTTTGTATAAGATTGAGGATAGGATTTGATAGAGGAAGTATGGTTTCAAAAATGAAGTATGCCATATAAGACCTGTGATTTGGTTTTGAAAATGAAACATTTTATATAATATTATTTGATATTTGATATGGATCATTGATGTTGATAGATACTTGTGATTAGGAAATCAATCAATTAGGATTGAAGACTAGCTGGATAGTTCATCTATTGTTTCAAGATTTGTTAATCTCAATTTTTTGTAGGATGATTTTTTGTTTGTGTGTGATCAAAGTGTCAACCTTAGCAAGAGAAAGTTTATTATAAGACATGCATAATGATGAAAAAAACCTACATGAAGTCATAAATGCAATGTAGTTTGAATAACCTTGATGATGTATGCTTTATTATGAAAAGGTAGATTATGATGGAATGAAATTTTATTATGAAAAAAACTAAGGGACTAACCTAAGCTAAACCTTGGGGGATCATCGATGATGACCTTTCCTATGTGAAGTCACAAAGGAAATGTAGTTTGACTACTTGGACTAACACTATTTTTTAACATTTTTTGATTTTTTGGGATTTTGGGAAATTTCTTTTTTTTTTTTTATAATTTTTTGAATGATGTTCTTTGATACCATGTCCAAGATCCCATATAAAAACCCAAGTCAAGGATTTCCCCTATTCAGGTATATGACATGTTATTATGGATGGGAAGGAACAAGTGAAATTTGTTATGGATAGATAAGGAAAGCAAGAGATGTTAAACATTAACAATTCTCAAGACATGAGAAGGGTGACTAAGCTTTATTATGAAATGATGAAGGAAAGGTAATTTGATTATGGAATTTAAATATATGCAAGTGGTCATAGATGGAAGTGAAAAATCAGATAGAATGATAGTAGATGATGGAGCAAAGATCGACTACACATGCCACCTATTTTCTAGGTTTTCACCATGGTACTTACCCAAAGTGCCACCAAAGTGGTTCTCACTATTGGATGGATTATTTATCTTTACTATTTTTTATTTTTCCATTTTTTGGTGTCACACAAAATAGCTATTTTCCAATTTTTCATCAGGGTGATGATTTTTCTTTTTATTATTATTATTTTGACAGGATCCCATGATGCCTAGGTTTAGTACTTCCAAAGGTGCATGCTATTGATAGGCTCTAGTGGCAGTTCACCTTTAGGAGTTGAAAGCTGATAAAAACTAGATCTATATGTTGTAGTTATGATAAAAGGACCCAAATAGTTAGGCTAAAATTTTCCAAGCTTCTCTCGATCCATTTGATTCTTTGGATTTTCTTTTAAATGACCAAATCATCGAAGTCAAAATGTCTTACTCAAATCTTCTTATTTTAGCTTTGATGAAGATGATTGTGATAAGATTGTAGATGGACCAATACATTTTTTCATCTCTCATCCATTAACTCTAGCTCATGTAATCGAGATACACGATATTCCTCATCATCAATGAATTGTTGCATAGATACTCTCAGGGATGGTAACTCAACCTCAATGGGAAGAATGGATTTAGATCCAAAGATGAGGGAATATGGAGTGGCTCCAATAGGAGTGTGGATGGTGGTTCAGTAGTCCCAATAAGAAGGATTGAGTTGGATATGCCAGTCACGACCAACATCATCGATAGTCTTCTTTAAAATTTTAAAAGTGGTTTTATTAGAAGCCTCAGCTTGAACGTTACCTTGGGGGTAATATGGAGTAGCGAAATGATGGTGGATATGGAATTTCTTGCACAAATCACAAACATCCTAAGTTTTGAAAGGATGACCATTATTTCTAATGATATATTATGGGACACGGTATCGACATATGATATAGTTGAGGATGAATTTTTATATTTTTTTATTGGTAATATAGGTCATAGTGATAGCTTTAATCCACTTTGTTAAGTACTCAGTTGTAGTGAGGATGAATTTATGACCATTGGTGGAGGTAGGATGAATTTTTCCCACGAGGTCGAGTCCCCATTTATAGAATGACCACAGTGACGTAATTGGATGAAGTTCTTGGGTAGATGCATGCACAAGATCTTCATGAATTTGAAATTTTTGAATTTTTTCAACAAAGTGATAGGTATCATGTTCCATAGTAAGCTAATAGTATCCTATTTGCATGAGATTCTTAGCTAAGGTGGGACCACCAGAGTGAGTTATGCATATACCATCGTGTACTTCATATAAAGTCATTTGTGATTCGTTCGAATCAACACATTTGAGGAGGATTCTATCTAGGATATGGTAGTAAAGGGTATCATCAATGATGATATATTTAGAGGCTTGGTAAATAAAGGTTTTGTGTTGATTATGTTGGAACTATTAAAATATGATGATTTTTGCATATTTTTATACCCCCTGAGCCTCCATGTAAGGTTTACCCTTGCCACATTCCCCCATTTTTATAATGCTTTACCCACATTCTGCCCATACTGCCCCATAGGATTCGTCCATGTCTGCATTTTTCACACTTTGGTCATTATCGACATAAGTTTATGTGGGTCTCCCCGATCCATTATGTTTTTATTGCTAAAATATTTTATTTCAAGTGTATCGGCATGACATGTTCTCTCTTATAGTGACTAGCATTTGCCTATGGTTGGCTATCGGTGTAACATCCATGTTGTTCTGGCTGTAGAGGCTTCTATCGACATATGTCTTGGCGGTCGAGCTAACGTCTTACCGAGTTCAATATGTCTTGCCGACTTCGCATATGGTTTTCTTTCGGCGTGAGTTCACTCTGGTCTCACCAATCGGTGGCGGAAGAATATGAGCATATCGGTATAGGTTGGGGCGATCGCCATAAGGTCTTGGTGAGTGACCTTCGGTCTTGCCGATGGAAAGTTTGGAGGATTCTTATTGGTGGGAGTGTGGTCTTATCTCGATGACACTCAAGGATGACTGAAAGCTTTTAGTATATCATGGGTGCTCTATATGACCTCTCCCCAATACTGTATTGTCTTGGCGAAAGTGAGTGGGGAATGGTTTTCAGCATAAGAATTGCTTTGTCTCAGCGAACTGAAAAGTAACACGATGTGAGACCTTCGGTATAATGATGTATAATCTACATGAGGTCCCCCCGACATCATTTTGTCTTGCTGATAGCTCGAGGAGTATTCTTTTCAGTGAGAGAATCTTGTGGTCCTGGTGAAGTTGAATACTATAAAAGATAGCTTGGTGTGACCTATGTGTTTTGGTGTGTGGTCTTGGTGAGGAGCTTGGGGTCTTGCCGAATGGAGTGCAGTGTTGGTTTTGTCGGCAGGAAAATTGGGTGGTCACAACGACATGAAGTTTAATGTGGACCTTTGGTGAGAGATAAGGTAATCGGTATTGGGTCTCCCCGAGTGCGATGGGCTATAGTGACTATGAAGGAAACAAAGGTGCTTTTCGATGAGAGTCTTCCCATGTCTTGGCGACTAGGAAAACAATATGGGCTTCTAGTGAAACATATTGTGATCTATGGGATATCTCCCCAACTTGGATAAGTCATAGCGAAAGCGAAATACAAGCACAGGGGATGTAACGAGTGAATTGACTTTGGCATGATGATACGGATGTCTCGCTGACTATTCACTGGTGAAAATAAAATTTCAAAATGCTGTTGGCTGACATGCATGTGGAATTTTAACCGTTGCAAGCCGACTTGGTTTTGCCCGAATTCCACGGTGGCCGACATGGAGTTTCAAAATCATTTATTTTCCTAAATGCTGGGTATAAATATGCCCTGATTGTAATTGAACAAGGGGTGATCCCACAATAGTGGTTTACAATTTTTGGCCAAACTAGACACTAAAATAATTTTCTTAACTAAATCTTCACTTTCGGGCACCTATAGTGGCTAAACCGTGAGGAATTTGAAGATGATGAAAACTAGAGTTTCGTGATATTTTTTCTATAGATTCTAAATATATTTTTTTCAAAATTTTTGGAATCAGATTGCACTTCTTTTTTCATCTCCCACGAAAACTAGTTTTTTTCAAAAAACAACATTTTAAAAAAGTGACACTCACCGTATAATGCATAACTTTTTTTCCATGAAGGATAAAATTCTAATTCTTTCAAATTTGGATTCGTAACTCTGATATCTAGTGCTTCCACTTGGTTAGATAGTTTTTTATTGAATATTTTTTATTTAATCAAGTTTTGAATTCAAACCAATTATAATTCAGACATAGCACACTGTATAACGCGTAACGTTTTTTGTATGTATTGAAATTCAATTATTTTTTCTTTGTTGGATCAAGGACTTCAATATCTGGTGCACTAATATTTTTGATTTTTTTTTAAATAATCTAATATTTTTCCACATGTGCAAAATGGAGAGCTTTATTTTTGGTGAAAAACCCACATTCATGAGAAATAAAAAATAAATATAATAATAAAATTAACTTCATTTAAAATTATACTTTTTGGGAAGCTTATAATAAGGACTACATACTTACAAAAAATAAATTTTAAATGAATTCATTTGATCCCCCAAAAGGTAAATCAAAAGTGGTTTTTTATCAACATTTTGATAGGTGTTAAGGAGACTTCGTTATAGATATAGGTTTAAAACTAGCGGGGTTCTATCCAAGGGGGTTTGATTTAAGGTAGTTTGATCAAACCCTCTTCAATTGGAATTCTTTAAATGGAACCTTTTAAGGCTTAAATCATTATATTTTCTTAAAAAATGTGATTTTAGTAAAAATTAGTTCCTCCCAGAAATTGTAAACCAGCTTTGTGGGATCACCTTGAGGATCAGATTTTTGATCATAGATAGATAGAATAAGCATGGCTATAGTAGGATAATTTTCTTTTATCAGAGATTATGTGCATGTTTTCAAATGGTGGTTTCAATGAAATTCAGCTGTGTGGAAGTTTTGTTTTGGTATCAATTGTGTGTCGAGTTTATTGAAAAGCATTGTTGAAGCTATCTCCATGTCGATTCTTTCTGGTTGTTTAAATTGATGTAACAAGTTTACTTTCTATTTATCTGTGCACATTTGCTGCATTTATGTGGTTAATCAATTGGTTCTCTCAAGTAGAGATTAAATCCTTTTCATTGATCATAGTAATTAGGAAGATTCATTTAGATCTTAAAGTAGAGCTCACTAGTCATAATCTTGCATTGTTCATACAAGTTATGAATAGATCATATGCCTGCAATTCGATCTTCTACCAGAATAAGTTCCCCATTTTTGTTTCATTTGACTCTACATACCCAACAAGGCATTGGTCTCTGTAATTCCATTATTTGAATTCACTCAATTTCTTTACATCTGCTTATTGATCATTTTAGGAGTTAGATTAGAAAACTGCTTTTACTATTGCTATCAAGTTTTCTTTCATTTTGTTCACTATTATCTGCCATTGTGGACACAGTATTTCAGAGGGATAATTATAAGATAAGTCTACACTATTCAGAAAGGTACACCTGCCTAGGTCTAGCAGCACCTAAAGAGTAGAAGGTTTAATTATTTCAAACCTTGTTCTATTACCATAAAATGTTGTGAAAGCTTGGCAACCTTTCATGGTTCAAACCTATGTTTTTGAGAGCCAACAAATTGGCAACTTTGCTGGGGACTATATCAGAAAATTTGGTTGAAGACCACATTATAGAGTCATTGGAAGAAAAGATTTGTTATTTGAGAAGTTTAAGAAAAGGTGATTTCGCTGGGAAAAAATATCAAAAATAATGATTTTCCTACTTTTGGAAAAGTAGGTGATGACTCTGAAAGAATTTTTGTATTTGTTCAAACATGAATGGAGAGGATCTCAGTTCAGAGGAGGTCATGCTGGAGCTCCTCATGGTCAGCAGTATGTGCCATATCATCATACACAACACTATGGTCTGATGTACCAGCATTAGTACCCACCTAGCGCCCCCCATCATCAATACAGAACAATGATCAGACAGTTTGATTTGGCAAGGATTCAGTTATCCCCTTATCGAATGGATGGCAGTTGGAGAAGTATGGTTCCAAGGTTTACTGGGAGTGATGCAATCACTACTGAAGATCATTTAGAAGTTTTGATGCTTTTATCCAAGATTTGGATGTGCCCTATGAAGATTTACACATGAGGCTATTTATGATATCATTGGTTGAAGATGCTAGGGATTGGTTCAACAGCCTACCAGCTGTCTCTATTGACTCTCTCCAAGGATTTCAAGATCAATTCCTCGAGCAGTTTGGGAATCTAGGTGCACCAAATTATGCTCTTCGTGAATTACTGCACATTTAGAAAGATCAAAGTGATACAATTTATGATTTCAATCGGAGATTCAATAAGTTGCAGAATAAAATACCTATTGGATCAAAGTTTCCAGATATTGTAACACTGACTATTTATTTGAATGCATTTGAACCAAGACAGGGTATGAGCTGAGAAATAAATTCCCAAGAGATTTCGCTGAAGCACAGAAGATGGCATAAACAATTGATAACAATAGGAAGGCTACTGGTATAATTAGTAAAAGAGACAACCTTAGGGTTCTTCAACAAAGCAAAAATTATCAGTATAGACAGAAGAACACATATAGGAAAAAAGGGCTGAGGTTGCATGACATGCCTTATAATATAGATTGGAAGGACAACAAACCTATAACAGCTAGGCCTGGAAGCGAGGGAGCTCCTGATCCATGGAGCAAGAAAGGAACCTACATGGTAAGTAACAATTACTTTTGTGATTTTTGTGATAAGCCACATTCCCCAGATCATTGTGTTGTAGCCCAAAGAATACAAGAGGAGGGAATGCTGAGGGAAAACAATGAAGAGGATCACAAAGTTTATTTGACTTCAAATACCTTTCACCATGTTGTGGAAAGGAACTCACTTTTGGAGGATGAAGGTTATGAATTTGATGTTTCAAATCAAAAGTACAATGTCTATATGGCTGAACGGTAGATCTTTTATGATTCTGATGAAGATTATATTGAGCCACATTCTATTGAGGTTCCTACTCAATGCAGTATGAGGAGATTTACTAAGGATGAGATAGAAAGACCTACTGTTGCCGTGATTGAAGAAGCAAAAGATCGTAACAGAGAGCAGTGTTTGTTGTGAGGAATCTAGTGAATATTCTAATGCTGATGATGAACCTGAGGATTGTGATCTACAGTCAAGGGATTCTTCTACCTCTTATGAAGATCAGGATGAAGAGGCAATGGGAAATGTTGATTCATCAGATAGTAAGTATACAATACCTCCAGCTGCAGTTGAAGGTTATGAAGATACATTTGATCATGATGAGGTTTGTACATTTGAAAGTGATTTCCAATTTTTTTCAAACTCGTTGTATGATGAAGAGTTAAATGAAGATCAGATGATTTTTTGCCAAGGTGTGTCAATGAGTAAGTTTCAGATATTTTCAAATCTACTCTATGAAAAGGAGGAAATAATTTCAGATAAGCAAAATGATGGAATAAATAGCTGCACTGATGATGTTTCTAATTTCCCATTCTCTGATGGTATTGGATTTCTGTTTGATGATGACAAAAGTGAGGAGTATAATTGTAGTGAGGAAAATATTGTGACTTGTTCTCTTGTCAGTGAACAGATTGCAGATTTGTTTACTTCTAAATACCAAGGATGTGCACATGAAGATGATCTTGAAGTTTTATCTCCAGCTTACTTTTGTTTTGACAGTGAAGAATCTTAGTGTAAAAATTCTTATGACTCCGTGTGCATTTCTTGGAATGATGGTGATACCTTTGATGTTGGTCAAAATTTTGTGTCCATTCATGACGAGGTATGTGATTTTGAAAATTTTAATTCATGTGAAGAAGACATTTTTTTGCATACCAAGGTTGATAGAAGTCTAGATTTTATTGGTTCACATATGCATGATATGGAGGATATGAGTCATAATCTAGTATTGTCTCTGAATAGAGATACTGAAGAGGTGCAGAAGGTTTCTGACTTGTCTTCCTCAAACAATAATGGTATGACAGAGTTTTTTGTTTTTCAAGAGAAGCACTTTGATGGTAAATTTTCAATACAGCTGGGTGAATGTTTCATAATACATAACAGTGAGAAAGAAAATGAGGAATATTGTATTTCATATGCATATATTTTGTATGTTGAAGATAACAGAGTTTTATCTGATGATGGAGAATTCAAACTGCTGAATACTATTGGGAAGTTAGTCCACACTGAGCATGGTGATTGTGATACCAAATGTTTAACCCCTTTCTAAGAAATTAAAATGCAATGGAAAAGCATAAGGAAACACCTCAAGATTAGCCTAAGAAATTAGCAAAATGCAAAGAGGAAAGTGTTAAATGAAGACAAATGATTATACCTCCTTTTTGCAGCTGAAACTCCTTGGTTGGCCCTTGATTTGGATTGATTTGTATGCTCCTTGATGGCTCTTGATATGGCTAAATGCAAGTCTTGACTATATGCTTGAATGTAGATGCAAATGGATGAAAGTTGATGGCTAGATGAGTGCACAAAATGGCAGCATTTAGTTGCAAAATGGCTAAGTGTTTAAATGCCTTAGAGGATGGGGTATTTATAGAGAATCTTGAATTCTCTAGAGAATTCAATGGTTGGGATTTATCCAACAAAGTCAAGATGAAGGGCTAAGGTGAGTTGAGGACTCACAAGCCCTCACATTTTGACATATGGAATGTGAGAGGGAAAAGGTAGGATGATGTGTAGGTGATGTGGAAGAGAGGTACATGATGTGGAGGAAGGACAAGTACCTTCCAAGTACCTTGATGTGACCTTTCAATGATCACATGGGGAAGGGGAAAACTTTGGGAGAATAAAAGTGAATTAAAAATTCACAATGATTGGAAGAATCTAGTGGATAAGACAAGGTTTCCAAAAGGTGGGAATTTGTCACATGTGACTTGATATGACAAGTCAAAAATTCTAGAAGATGCATAGGAAAAGGGTATTCTAGGAGGAATAAAAGTGAATTAAAAATTCACATGGGGAAGAGGGGAGCCTAGGGTGAATAAAAAGGAATTAAAATTCCGGAGGATGGGAGAGTTGACAAGGTACTAATTAGGTTTGACTAATGTAATTAGAGGATATTGGGGTTAATGAGGATTAAAGCCAACTTGCAAAGTTGGAGGATGTGACACATCCTAATCAAGGATTAGGCATGTGCACATCCTTAATGAAGAGATTAGGAGATGGATTAGGATTAGATGAAAATGACATGTAAGGAATTAAATAAATGTAATATTTATTTAATTCATTTGGTGAAAAGAGGATTAAGGAGGGTAAGGTATTTAATTATTAATTAAATACCTTAGGGATTTGATAGAATTAAGGATATTAATTAAATAATAGTAATATTACTTAATTAACTTGGATAAGAGGTTGTTTAGATGAAAAGTGATAAATTTGGATAAATTAATTCTCCAAATTTGGATGTCTACATTTTTCCCCTCTTTAAGATGGTGTTATGAAGTAGCATCATTTCAAAGAATATTAAAATATAGAACCCAAAAGGAGATGGTTAGATTGAGAAGGATGCCCTAGTCATCAAACAGATGACTAGGAAGAAATATGATGGAGGTGAAGATGAAGATTAGGGTTTGAGGATGCCCCCTCGAGAGGACATGCGGGTTCAAGAAAACATGGATGTGCTCTCGAAATGGATGAGATGATGAAATGGGAGATGAGGAAGAGGATGCAAAGGGATGGATATGAAAGGATGAAAAGGCGATAGGAGGTTGGGAAGCACAAATGGATACAAAGACAAAGATGATGTTGCCCTAGTCAAGGTACAAGCCAAAAGGGGTTGAGGATGGATGGAGTGTTGTCAATGAGGATAGGGAAGGATACATCCCAATGAGTGGTATTGATGAGGGAAGAATACATCCCAAAACACCACTAAAGGATAGGGAAGAGTACCTCCTGATGATGATGAGGAAAGTGTTGTTGACGAGGGAAGGATACATCCCAAACAACGCCGAAGGGATATGGAAGAATAAAATGGGATGATGATGATGATGATGATGATTGGATCAAGGCTTGTAACAAGACTGGGAACAAAACCAAGGATATGATTAAATGATTTGTGCTAGATTGAATGGATGGGGGTTGGATAAAGATGTGAGATGAGGATGAAGGATGAATGGATGGGGGTTGGATAAAAATGTGAGATGAGGATGAAGGATGAATGCAAAATGATAGAATGGAAAATGAAATGAAATCCTAATGCAAGTTGCCATCTTCAGAGCACTGATTTTTGATATAGCATAAGACATGATACACCAAGGTATGATGAACCAAGGCAGATTGGTGTCTAATGCATGAAACAACCACAACAAACAAGAAGGCTATCTCAATACCCCAAAGTCACCATGACTTTGGTTGGGCCAGGTATTGGAATAACCACAAGCACACAAGGATGCCCCAGCGTAACACAAGACCTTAGGGATCTTGGTGGGTACTATGCGGGACAATAGAGAAGACAACAACAAAGAAAAGATCAAGATATGCCCCTATGTTGACTAGTCAAAGCACACCATGATATGATGGATCAAGGTGGCCATGACAAGTGATGATAGGGAGCTTAAATGATAAACAAAATCCAAAAGCATCAAAAGATCACAATCAACTTCAAATGTCCTTAAATGCCATAGGATCAAGGGGATGGATGGGATTGATGGGATTGATGAGGTCTATTAGGAAGGATGCATCCTGTTGAGACCAAAGATGATGGATACTATACTAAAAGATCGTTATGACACGGGATGTTCAAAATCGATTGGATCTCATGATACAAGTGGGTCTCATTTGTGAAGAACTAGCTAGATAAGGGCATAGCTTGATGACATGACACAAGGAAGACAAGACATGAGACTAACACACCCTAAAGACCTAGGGGCTTGGGGGCCGATCAAAGATTAGCCTTGCCTACGTAAAAGCACAGAGCCCTTGTAGTTCGATAAAAGTCTGACGATTGACCAAGATGGAGACCTTGATGGATGGTAAAGATAGGATGGACAAAAGGAGTAAAGTGGACAATGGCGATCGATGAGAGATGATAGACGATAGATGAGAGAGGAGCCCCGAGGGCTGATCAAGTGATCGACCTTGCCTACGTGAAAGCGCAGGGGCAACGTAGTTCGACCAATGATCAATGAAAAATGATGGATAAAGGATGATAAGATGATAGGATGAGATAACCCTAGATAAGGGGACAAAATGGTTGGATCGACATCATGGGACAAGATAGACCTGTTGGATACAATCGGAGGATGGTGACTACACAAAGCTCAGGGATGGGATAGTTATCCAAAAATCTGAATTGGGAGGATGATATGATGGGATTGATTCTACACCAAGTTTTGGGGTTTAAAGAACGTAAGGTGCTAACAATCAGATTTTTCCAGATTTGGCAATTTTCAAAAATTGTCAAATTTTGCCATTCTAGGAAACCTTACGGGCGTACTTTTGAGAGTCCAATTTTTTTAAAAAATGTACCCGAAACAAAGATAGGATGAATTTCCAACTAATATCCCAAATTTGAGACATGCATTTTGAGTTATGGACAAAAATGATTTTTCAAAATGCTGGAAAAAAACACTAAATTGCCATTTTGAGGGTCAAGATGAAAGTTTGAGGCCCCAAAAATGTGGAAAAACGGGGTCCAAGGGACTTCCATTTAGTTAGGGATCCACATGCCATCTCATAACACAACCACCTGTAAAATTTCAGCTCAAACGGACACCCGAGTCAAAAGTTATGGCCTCCGGAAGTTTCGGCACAAAAATCAAAATTCTCAAAATGAAGTCTAAGTGATTGGGATGGATGATTTGATGTTAGATATGGGCTTTAATGATGTTCTAAGTGGCGCTTATGTGATTTTGGTGATGGAATGATGATTTTTGGAAAAGTGTTGATGATGGGCAAACGGGTGCTCGGAATAGATGAATGACTCTCAGAATGAGCAGAGGAAGATTCAAACTAGATGAACAAGTATTAAGAACGAGTGAATGAGTGCTCATAATTAAGATTGAATTGAAGCCTATAATGATTGGAGGATGTGATGGGATGAAAGAATGGATAGAGATATAGGGAGGGGGGATGGGAGAGAGATTTTAGGGGGGTGGAGAAAATAGGGTGTGCCGCCACATAGAGGGGCGGATACACCCCGAGCTGGGGCGGACACGCCTCAGAATGGAGGTGGATATGCCCCGAGCTAGGGCGGACATGCCTTGGAAGGGGGCGGAGCAGCCCTAGGCTGGGGCGGACACGCCCTGGGCCGGGGTGGAGCCGCCTCGGGAGCAAGGGCAGACATGCCCTAGGAGGGGGTGGAGCCACCCTGAGCTGGGGCAAACACGCCTCGGGTAGGGGCAGAGTCACCCCAGGAGCTGGGGCGGACATGCCTCGGGTTGGGGCAGAGCTGCCCTGGGAGCAGGGGTGGACAAGCCCCAGGCCGGGGCAAAATCGCCCCGAGAGCTGGGGCGGACACGCCCCAGGCCAGGGCAAAGCCACCCCGAGCTGGGGCAGACATGCATAGGGCTGGGGTGGAGCCACCCCGGGTAGGGGTGGAGTCACCCCGGGAGCTGGGGCGGACATGCCCCGGAAGGGGGCGGAGCCGCCACGGGAGCTGGAGCGGACACGCCCCGGGTAGGGGCGGAGTCACCCCGGTAGCTGGGGCGGAGTCGCCCCAGCAAGGGGTGGACACGCCCCTGGTAAAAGGGAGATGAAAGGGATGCAAGTATAAATGGATACAAAGATAAGGATGGTGAGATGGAAAGGATGCTGTGATAGATGGATAGGGAGATGAAGGGATGTTATGATGTCTCCAAGGACTATGTCACAAAGGAAGCAAATGCCCCCACTCTAGATATGTCATATATGATGAGGCATGAGGGATGGAAGATGAGTGGATGGGAAAAGGAGATAGCTAGAGGTAGATAGGATGGGTGACCAAGGAATACAACAGAGCATGGATGAAGGGAATGTATACCAAGAGGTGGCCAAAGCATGTATAGATAGGTGCACCTGTTTTGATCAAGATCACAAGAAGGATGGAGGGATGGGAGATAAATGGGATATGATAGTAGGATGCAGAAGATAGGTGGGATGGAGGGAATGAATGCAAATGACTTTAGCATGAAGATGAGAGCATAGCTAGAAGCATAGCGGATGGAGGGAATGCATATCAGAAAGTTGCCCCCAAGTGCAGATGGGGATTTTGTTTGACTTTTTTAGATTTTAGATAGCAAGGGGATGAAAATGGATAAGGATAGGGATGTTGATAAGGGGATTTAGAAGACATGCGATAAGGATATGGATGAAGGACTCAAGCATCAAGTTCCATACGAGGTATTAAGAGCCCATGTTTGAAGCGACTGTTGGATGTTAGTACAACCTTATTAGGATAAATGGATTATGCAAGAGGATGAATTAGAGGGTTTTGAGAGGGGAGATACATGGGATAATGGATGGGATGCTGTAAAGGGTATGGATGGAATGATGGGGTGGATATGTGATGGGGATATGTGTTCAGGACTAACATTGGCACATGTGGTGGTGGATGTGAAAAGATAAGAGGATTAATGGATGGAGAAGGTGTGGTTAATGGGGGAGATGGGGTGGTGAACTTTGGAACATAAGGACCCAAAATAGACTTAGGAGATGAAAGGGGTGTATGACTAGCTTTTGGATTAGCAACTTTGGATGTTCTTATAGATTTTTCAGTTGATGGCATTGCATCTTTTTTCTTTGGGATCCACATGGTTTTGATCTTTTCTTTGGTGGGCCTTTGTGGCCTACGGATTTGATTTGGATTTAGATTTTTTTCTCTGCACCATGTCTTTTAGAGGGGACATGGGGAGCTTTAGATTCATGTGGATGTTTGGATTTATGTATTTTTACTTTAACATCCAAAGTGCTTTTAGTAGCAATGGGCTGGGTGCCAGGAGATGGATGATGTGGAGCAATGGAGGTAGATTTATGAGGATTACGTGTAGATGGAGAATGTGTAGGTATGTGCCTTTGTTGATCCTGATTAGGGGAACTTCGAGAGGGATGTTTATGATGGATGACATGAATGGGTGTTTGATGGATGAAAGGATGAGATGGAGGAGGTGATCTTGGGATATACAGACCCAAGATGGATGGAGTAAATGAAGGATGGGATATGATGAATGGAGGGATGTAAGGACCCAAAATGGATGGAGCAGATGAAGGGGGAATATGGATAGTTGTTTTGAGGCAATACAATAGAGGAGGAGGGATGGCAACATATGGTTTGGTGGAGCGATGGGAAGAGCTGACATTTCTTTTGGAAAAGGCTCGTTGAGGACTTCTAGAGGTTGCACCAACATCTTTAGATTGTGAGTCATGGGAAATAAGTCCAAAACCTTGCATGCAGATTTGTTTTTTGACTTGGATGGGCTCCAAAATACCTTGCTCATGAAGGCCAAGACCTTTTCCTTGATAGTTCATTTTCTTGAGCATGCGATCCATGATAGGATTTGTGTTATTCTAAAAAAATGATGCGAGTCAATTATTAGGTGGAGGATGATGGGTGGTATATACACTGTGTTTTTCTTCTGTGAGGAGGCCACCATGGAAGAATGTGAGAGTACCAAGGGGATATGCAAGCGGTGTAGGGATAGCAGTTTTAGGTGATGATGGGGGATCATGAGAGGGAGATGATGGGATAGTAGCATTTGGATGGGTGGTATCAGGAGACGGATCAGGGGATATGATAGGATTTGGATTTGTGGTAGTGGGATCATGTGATGGAGATGGAGATGGAGGGGTGGAAACTTGAGTGACAAGGGGATCATAGGATGGAATGGATAGGGGACTGTGATCTTGAGGTGGACTAGATGGGATGGTAAGATCTTGATCTGGAGAAGGTGATATGTTGGCATGCTTTGGATTAGACTCTTGGCATGACTCATCTTGTGTGAATGGCAAGATGACAGAGTGTTCTTCAAGTTGGGGAGACGAAGGATGGAAGATTCGATGCAGTCATCAGAATGGATTTTAGTGGATTGGATTTGGGCATTGTCGATGGGCTTGATGACTCTTGGAGTAGGAGGTGGGTGTTCAATGGATTCGGTAGATTTGATGGTAAGGGATGGGGACTCAGTGGATTCAGAAGATGTGATGGTAGGAGATGGGGGTTCAATGGATTCAGAGGATGTGATGGTAGGAGATGGGGGCTTAGTGGATTAAGAGGATGTGATGGTTTCGATGGTTTGAGTGGTGCTAGGGGTGGTACCATCAATGATAGGTGTTGGGTGGAGAAGGGTATCATCACTAAGGACCGTGGATGATGGGTTAGGATGGTATGATTCCACAATTTCAAGGTGTGGAGTGGGAGATGTCTTCTTTGTTATAAGTCCTTGGAGAACTTCTAGAGTGAAAAACTTGAATACTCTAGGCTAAGATGGCATGGTAGGAGGGGATGAAGGATTATGGATTGCTAGGGGATTGGGACTAGGGATTGGTGGACTAGGATTAGATGCAGGAATGGGATTGGATGTAGGACTAGGAATAGATGGGGAATTAAGATTAGAGGAATGGTTAAGATAAGGATATTGGAATGGTGAATTAGGACATGAGGATGTAGGTGGTGGATTAGGCTGGGACGATTGAGGTGGCGGATTGAGATAGGTTGGTTTGGGTGTTGGATTAGGATAGGAAGGTGTGAATGTAGGATTAGGGTGAATAGATTGGTATGGAAGATTAGGGTAGTGGGTATATGCCGGTGAAGGATTGAGATGGGATGATGTGGATGGGGGATTAAGATAGGGGTATTGTGATGGTAGACTAGGATACGAGGATGATGTAGATGAAGGATATGATGGATATCCCTTGTCAAAGGTAGCATAAGCAACATGATTAGGCATGGATGAAGACATAATGGGATAACTAGAAGGGGTGATTGGATTTTGGAAAGCGGGTGGAGAAATTTTACTAGCAATGATAGTGTCAAGGGAATCTGTCATATTCCTCTTGGTCGACAAGACTTTCATTATCGTTGTCAATGTAATGAGGGTTTCCCTTGACCACTATTGATGGAGGATAAGGATTCATGATGATGAAAGGATAAAGAGGATGGGTCAACGATTTGGGATGGAAATGGACTAAAGCTCAAATTAGGATTTAGGTTAAGCTCAGATTTGGATTGGATTAAAGCTCAAATTAGGATGATTGGATGATGTGATGGGATTGATTTTGATGATCGACACCGAATCTACTTCAAGATAGAAGTAGATTGATTGGGTTGAAGGTGATTGGATTGGATTGGATTGGATTGGATTGGATTGGATAAGGTTGATTGATGATTGATCAGATCAACTGATGGATCAAATAGGATGATGAGAGGGATTGGAAAACCTTGTTCAAAGATTACCCTAGGTGACGTAGGATACTGATTGATCGGATTAAAGGATGAGTGAATGATTGCAGCACCAAATCCACTTTGAGATAAACGGATTGATTGGGCTAACAATGATGATTGACTTAGGATGGATGAAAATCCTAAGCAAATGCTGATGATTATGATCAGATCAGATACTTAAGTCAATTTGGATAATAACCCAAGACAAAGTTCAGGGGATTTGGATGGGGAAAATGATGACTTGATTGGAGAAATGGATGAACAAATACTCAAAATGAGTAAACGATTGATTGACATGGATGAACAACTACTCGGAACGAGTAAATGACTACTAAGAACAGATGAATGATTCTTGGAACGAGAAGATGAAAGCTCAGAATGAATGATAGATTACTCAGAATGAGTAGATGAAAGCTCAAAATGAATGATAGATTACTCAGAACGAGTAGATGATTGATCAGGATTATAGCATGAGAGTTCGAAATGATTGAAGGTGGTGTAAAATGGATGAACGTTCACTCAGAATGAGTAAATGGATGATCAGAATGGATAAACAAGGGTTTTAGATGAAGGTGTGAAATGGATGAATGTTTACTCGAACAAGTAAATGAATGACTGAACGAGAGTTTGGAATGATGAAATGAGGTTTGAAATGGATGAAGGTTTACTCAGAACAAGTAAATGGATGATTAGAATGATAGAACGAGAGTTCAGAATGATGAAAGGATGTGCGAAACGGATGAATGTTTACTCAGAACAAGTAAATAGATGATCAAAACAATAGAAAGAGAGTTTAGAATGATGAAGGGAGGTGTGAAATGGATAAATGTTTACTCGGAACAAGTAAATAGATGATCAGAACGATAGAACAAGAGTTCAAAATGATGAGAGGAGGTGTGAAATGGATGAACCTTTACTCGGAATGAGTAAACGGTGATCAGAATGATAGAATGATAGTTCAGAATGATGAAAGAAGGCACGAAATGGATGAACATTTACTTGGAACAAGTAAATGAATGATCAGAATGACTAAACTAGAGTTTGAGATGATAGATGAACGAAAGATTGAAATGAATAAAGCTCAGATTAGGGTTTTGGTTAAGCTCAGATTGGGATTAGATTAAAGGTTAGATTAGGATGATGGGATTGTTTCAAGATAGAAGTAGATTGATTGGGTCAAAAGTGATTGGATGCAGATGTGATTAGATTGGATTGGATTTTGATTAGATAGATTGAATTGGATAGGATTGTGGTGATAGAACGAATGTGATTTGATTGATTGGGTAATTGGATGAAATGATCAGTTTTGATAGATTTGAATGATTGAATGGGTATGATTGGATGATGAAAGATGTGAGAGACCCTAAGTTTAATCAAAGAAAGTTACCCTTAGTGACCTAGAGCTTTGATTGATTAAGAGGATGATCACGACACTGAATCCACCTTAAGATAGAAATAGATTGATTTTGGCCAAGGATGATAACTTATGACACCAAACTCACCTCAAGATGGAAGTAAATTGATTTGGGTCAAAGTTAATGACTAATAATCAAATTCAAGTGCTATGGTCAATTTGGGTAACCACTTTGTAACACAAGGTTAAGGCGGTTTGATTATGGGTGATGTTTGGTGATGTAAATGGAAAAATTATGATGTTCCCTAAGTGATGGTATGGACTTTTGAATGGACTATGGGGAAATTAAAATGAACGGGTGGATTGAGGATGATTGTGGAGAATGAATGGGGATTTAGAATGTTTAAACAGAGGTTTGGAATGATAAGATGGAGGTTTAAATTGATCAAATGGAGGTTTGGGGAGACTTAGAGTGATGAAACAGAGGCTTGGGATGATGAGATAATGGTTGGGAATGATTAAATGATGGTTTAGAGGCTAAACAGATCCAAATGGGGTGATTTAGGGTGTTCAGGAGGGAAAATTCGCCCCTCTGCAGTAAATTAGGGGCGTAATCACCTCATTGCGGAAAATCAGAGGCGTAATCACCTCACTGCAGAAAATCAGGGGCATAATCGCCTCAGTATGGAAAATCGGGGGTGTAATCGCCTCACCGTGGAAAATCAGGGGCATAATCACTTCATTACGAAAAATTAGGGGTGTAATCGCCCCACTGCGGAAAATCTGGGACTTGGTTTGATGAAAATGACTATGGCAAGGACTTTAAAATGACAATGATAAGGCCAATTTGTCAAAAATTTCACTGGTTTTTCACAAGAAAACACTCTCAAGCAAACACAATCCTACGATTAGTGTTAAGGGTATGGCCAAAGAGGTCTTAATCTAGGATGCACAAGGTGTCTAGGGAGTCCTCGATATA
>VDFB02137313.1:0-21401 GCA_007258455.2 Sequoia sempervirens | reverse complement strand
AATGTTTATGTTTTGGGGGCTCTAATACTGATTTAAAAGGCTATGTTGACTCAGATTTGGCAGGGGATATAGATACCAGGCGGAGTACCATAGGTTATGTATTTACAGTTGGTGGGATAGCAGTGAGTTGGATTTCTCGATTGCAAAAGGTGGTTGCTTTATCCACCACAGAGGAGAGTATGTTGCTGCAACAGAGGCGACAAAGGAGATGATATGGCTACAATTTTTCATGGATGAGTTGGGAAAATAATAGGCTGGAAATTACTTATTTACAGATAGCCAAAGTGCTATACATCTTGCAAAGAATTCTGCCTTGCATTCTAAAACAAAACACATACAATTGAGATATCATTTCATTCGGTCGGTGTTGGAAGATGGACAGGTCAAGCTGGCCAAGATTCATACAGATGTCAATCCAGTGGATATGTTTACGAAGGTGGTGCCAAGGGAGAAGTTGAGCTCCTCTTCAGCTTCGGTTGGCCTTCAAGGTTGAATTCAAGTATAACAAAGCAGCAGGGTCCAAGGTCCTTATTTCCAGTGGGAGATGTAAGTGCAGCAGTGTTGTCCAGGATCAGTCTCCAAGTGGGAGGTTTGTGATGGTGTGGAGCTTGATCAGTCTCCAAGTGGGAGATTGTTGGTATGTGGCGACTGATCATGCTATACTGTATAGCCCATGGTATACTGTACACCCTGGCCCACCATCCTCGCCGAGGTCTAGGGCCGGGTCGGGCCCTGGGTGGGGGTTCGAGGGCGGCAACCCCCAAAAAGCAGGGGTTCGGGGGCCCAGCCCCCGAGAAAAAAAAAATTCCATTTTTTTCTAGTCGTAAGTGAAAAAGGAAAAATCTTCAAAAAATAAAGAAGATCAACTTTGTAAAACCCTAATTCTGGAAGCTTCTAAAAGCTTGTTAAAAGGGGTTGGGATGGGGGTTACAGTATGAGAAAAAACGTGATTATTCGCAAGATTGTAATAGGTTTTGCACTGGATAATAAAAGTATTGGATGGTTGCGGTTTGGTGGATGTAGCCCAGATTGGGTGAACCACGTTAAATTTTCTGTGTTATGATTTATTCTGTGTATGTTTTAGTTTCTCTGTTTATTATTTAAATCTGCATTTAATTGTTAGATATCTGCCATCTCTAACCCTAACAGGAATGTCCCAAGATGTTCAAACAATTAGATTTTGGAGGCCAATGGCTATATGGAGGTAGGTGAATATATTAATGTTATAAATGTGTGAATAAGGTGAATGTATAGGTATGTGTACATATAAGGATATAGTGGATGTTGAGTGTATGAATATGTGTGCATGTAAAGGGGTGAAAGAATTCAAGAATGAGTTTGAATTTCTACAAGATTCAACCATTTATTACTATGTACATCTCTTAAAAAATTTCTTCAAAATTGAAAAATAACATGAAAATATCATTAAAAAATAAAATATTGAATAATGTTATGTTTCACCATCTATATTTTTTGTTGCATGCTATCATCAAGTTTTAATTATTTATTTGTAATATTATGTTAAATTATGATTATTTTTTTGTATATAACAACCTAAAAAGTTTAATAGTCATAAAATTATTAGAAATTGTGATATCTACAATGTTTAGTAACTATTTTCTTATTTAAACATTTTTATAAATATACAACAATGTTGACATTATTAGTATAAATCAATTTTCCCAGCTTTATTTTCTATTGTTTTGTCGGATGTCCTTCCCTTACTATATTGATTGCATTTCTATGATTTAGTTTAGAGGTTTACTATTTTGAATGGTTTTTAATTTTTGAAGTTTTAGTTGGGAAGTCTAGACAACAATATAAGTAACTAGAATTTGTAGAACACAACTTTGTAATTCAAGATTGTTGTAATTGTCTAAGTAGTGTTAAACTAATCTATTTGTCATATGTCTATGGTAAAACCATGGTTTCATTTAGTAGTAAGTGTAATTGACTTCTAAAATTAATTAGATTTTTATAAATATTTTATGGAACTAATGATTGGATGATTTTATTTTTATTTTTTACAATTATTTAAACTTTAATTTATATTATTATGTAAATTTAAAGATAAAATTCAAAAGAAAGGAAATATTTGCAATAATTTTTTTAATTAATTTATTTATTTTTTGTGTTGGAGATATCCCATAAAATTCAAAAGAAAGGAAATATTTGTAATCATTTTTTAATTAATTAATTTATTTTTTATGTTGGAGATATCCCAAAGTGGGTCCGTTATCCATTTCGTCAAAATTCACCTGATCCTGGCTTCATCCCTTTTTAGGTATCGAGGCCCTGCACTCAACAAGACTTGATCCCTAATTGACTCATTTAGAATCTTTCAACTTCACCAACAAACTAAAGACTCATTAACATAGATTTTCACTATACAGTAATTATATAATTTCAATTACTCACATTTTCACATTTTTACATAACATAATTTAAATAAGAAATCCATCCTAATAAGAAAAGTTTCTATTATCTCTCCCCTCTTGAAAACTTTCATAAAACCATCCTTACTACTTAGATTTAAACAACAAATTTAAATAAAGAAATGCATGACCCTATATAATATTTTTTTGTCAGCCTACACATTTTAATTTCACAGTGATCAAAACTTGTTGTCAAAGTGCACTTAATGTAGGACAAATCAATCTCTACCATATATTTTTAAAAAAACAAACGAATATTCAGCCGAAGAACTTCAAATCTATCGATCAAAAAAGTTTTAGATTTGTATTATTTATTTATATAAGAGTCCGTATCTTATCCCACTTTTATCTTTTTTTTTTTGGTCGCTACAATTCTAGATCACGTCATGCAAAGATTACTCCAGACGTAGGATTGTAAATACATAATTGTATGTCTTGAGAACAGTTTGATAATGAAAAGATGTTGCTCAATCAAACACATGCTAAGAGCTTGTCCACATATATAATGTCGTTCCAAAACAATCCATAAACATCACAGGCCGCATGATCAATGAAATTAAGGGACACACATTTTATAACTGGCAAAATCATTGGTTAAATTATCTAAGATTCGTGTAATTGCAGTTGCAAACTCTATGAAAATAATGTTGCTCTATAAGATAAAAAGAAGATACTGTAAATTAGATTGTCGTAATCTCTGGGCCTGTCAGATGATGTATTCATTATTCTTAAAAGGAAAGATAAGCCTCAACTTGAACATTACCAAAAGCAGGCTTACGAAATCAATGAACTCCCACCAAGAATCTGAATAGTTTGGTGGTGCAGAAAACTTTATGTGTAGATTCAGTTTTGGATTTGGACATAGAATTTATAAAGACCCAGATTTTCTGGAATTGATTTTGTCTCATTTGTAGGATGGTGTTAAAAGGAATAAGATCTGATATTGAAGAAATCATCACATATTCTGTTGTGGCCTGCCTGTCGTCGCATTAAACCAAAGCGAGGCGAACAATGACGGATTAAACTGAAGAGCAATTTATTTCATTGCTGTGTATGAATTTCCGTGCAGTGCAAATTCTTTCTGTTGGGCAGAGTAAATCAATAAGAAAAGATGATGGCTAGGGGAAAGGACGAAATGCCGGAAATTTTAGTGTTTATTTCGCCTAACAAAAGCCAAATTTAATGATGAAATGAAGGTGGAATGCGCCCCTGCTCTAAAGAGGCGGGGCCTCCTACACCAGATAAGGCATGGACGTGATTTCTGTGTAAAAGACATGGATGGATGGTGGAGCTTCATTTCCGGTAACATGGCATTATTGTGTAAGATGTCAAGCAGGTCCGCTACTGTGAGTGGGGCCGACCCGACTAATGACAGTAGACTATGATGTCTAGCTCAGTCATTTATTCGAAATAATTTATTAATGTGTCAATATATTTGATGATGCGGATCTAAAATTTTAGTTATAATCAGGGATCATGGGATGAAAGCTACCATAAAAATTGAGAGTGATTTGAAATTGTCATATATGATTTTAAGAGCTGCAAAATTAGGATGGTCTAGTACTAGGTTCTCTCCCCTATCTTAATCGATCAAGCATCTTTTATCCAATTTTTAAGTACTAGCTTCTTAGCCTTACCAACCATGGTTATGTCAATAACTCTATGTCACAATTCATATACTCACTAAATATAGTAGGCTCCCAAATCAAGGTCAACCCTAGACCTAGAGCTAAACCTTGATGGTTTATTCATGAAACATGACTATGTATCCCTTTGTAGGAATTAGAGGCTCCATATTTCGTGCACTAATAATACTTTTCATCTTCGCATCTAGGATGTTATCAATGACCTTTCTTTAAATTCAAGCTATTAATTGATCTCATGTTTTAAATTTAATCTATATATAATAGCATGCTATCAAATGTTAGTTCAATGCTAATATTATTACATGATCGCATACAAAACTACATATGGACTATCTCATAAAAATAATACATGTCCGCGCATGGCGATTAAATCAAGCATTCACACATATAAAAATGTGACTAGCTCCCACTTGCATCCCATATACATAATTTAACTAGCTCGTACTCACATCAAAGACAAAAATAGTGTCTAGCTTATACATACAACACATATACATGTTGTGAATAGCCCATAAAAATATCACACACACATACTGACTAGCTTATATATGTCACATATAGATAGTGCGAAGAATTATCACATACTTCACATATACACAATGTGATTAACTTGTACATACATCATATTTATACAATGTACTAGCTCATGCATCGAACATGCATACACAATGTGAATAACTTAAACATCACATGTTCATATGGAGACTAGTTGATAAAAAGGATGTGGTCACAACTATAGTACAAGCATATTCCCTTTTACAAGCAATTCACTAACACATAAGCTCTAAAGAGCATCCCAATCAAAAATAGGAATGCCAATGCATCTTGTACAACACTATGGGTTCCATCCTTTTTTTCAATTTAGTTTTAGTTGTGATGACAACACAAGTATCCCACTATTAGTTATCATAGTTAAGGGAACAAGTGTAGCAAATCATAGCCCATAAGGCCATTGATATGTATATGCAGATAGTGAATGAATCACACATACATAATATTCAACTAAAACAATAATTGAATATGGCCCTAGTATATACATCTTTGCATTACTTGATTCACTACCACTTACCCTTTGAGTATGTCTCCTAGCCATAAAAATAAATATTGGTGTATCCTATATTATACCACCGGTCTTGTCTTGTTTCTCAATTCATTTTCAACTGAAATGACAAGAAAAGAATTGCATAATACTTGGGTGATCCCATAATATTGGTTTACAATTTTTGGCCAAACTGGACACTGAACTCATTTTTTCTGACTAAATCTTCACTTTTGAGCACCTATAGCGGCTAAACCATGAGGAATTTGAAAATGATGCAAACTAGTGATTTGTGACATTTTGTCTGTAGATTCTAAATATATTTTTTTCAACATTTTTGGAATCATATTGCACTTCTTTTTCCATCTCCTTCAAAAACTAGTTTTTTTCAGTAAACACCATTTTTAAAAAGTGATGCTCACCGTATACAACATAAAAAAATTTCCATGAAGAATAAAATTCTATTTTTTTTGAATTTAGATTTGTAATTACGATATCTAGCACTTTCATTTGGTTTCATAGTATTTTATTCAATTTTTTTTTCCTTAATCAAATTTCAAATTCAAACCAATTACAATTTAGACATAGGCAAATTGTATACAACATAACTTTTTTTGTATGTATAAAAATTCAATTTTTTTTGTTGGATCAAGGACTTCAATATCTAGTGCACTAATTTTTTCAATTTTTTTTTATAATCTATTATTTTTCCACATGTGCAGAACAAAAAGCTTGATTTTCGGTGAAAAACCTACATTCACAAGAAATAAAAAATAAATATAATAATAAAATTAAATTTATTTAAAATTATACTTTTTGGGAAGCTTATAATAAGGACTACATACTTACAAAACAAGAATTTTAAATGAATTCATTTGATCTCCGCCAAAAGGTAAATCAAAAGTGTTTTTTATCAGCATTTTGATAGGTGTATTTAAGAGACTATGTTATAGGTATGGTTTAAAATTAGCGAGGTTCTATCCAAGGGGGTTTGATCTAAGGTGGTTTGATCAAACCCTCTTCAATTGGAATCCTTTAAATGGAACTTTTCAAGGCTTACATCATTATATTTTCTAAAAATATGTGATTTCAACAAAAAGCAAGATCTCCCAAAAATTGTAAACCAGTACTATGGGATCACCCACTTGTGTTTATAATTGGTCAAGGTGTAAGTGTAACAACATACAATCACATTAGTACATTAATAAGTCTTCTATAGCCTATTGAATAATTCAATTCAATGGATCAAAAATCAATCACCTCCATTCTACTAATGAAATTCATTCCAACCTACTATTGGGTAGCTCTTAGTGTTTATCACCTACATGGTTTTGGAAAAATCCAAGGCTTGTCATATCATGGTTATCTCCTAGAATCCATCACTTGAAATTGATAGCTAAAACCTAGAATATGGTGGTTAGCTCTTGCTATTTTTTTTTATCAAGGGGGAAAAGCAGGTTTTGAATGGACTTGAAACCATTTACAATAGGTTTTGAATGGACCTAAAACCATTAACAAAAAAAGTTTTGATGGGGACCTGAAAGCCACACAAAGAAGAACAATTTGTTCATGGATGCAACACATAAAACCAGCAGTGAACCAATAGTAGATCACCAAAATAATAGCAAGACTACCCAAATATGCACAAATCAAAAGGTTTTGATTGGAACCTTAATCCCAAAAAAGCCAAGTTTTATAATGGATCTTGAACCCAAACCTGGTTTATAAGGGAACCTAAAACACACATACATCTAGAAAATAGGGACCAAGATTCCTCACAACATACTAGGTATAAACAAGGACCTTAAACCCACTATTCACACAATCACAACCTAGCTCCACCAGGCAAGAAGAAGAAGAATACCTCTTATAGCACCACCAAACATGAATAGCCAAATCAAACTTCTCCTAAAAATGAGTAGGCTCCCCTCCATAGGAGCATATGCCATGAAGACCCTTACCACCACTATAGCCATGTTGTAACAAAAACCAACTCCACCTCTATAGGAATGGTGCACCACCTTAATAGGTATTATCACAGTAGAGGCTAGTAGCACAAGAAGCACCTCCACAAATCCACAGAATCCCCTTCTACCTCTAAAAGAGAGGACTCCACCATAGTAGGAGTAGTCTTCACCTCAAAAGAAGATAGACTGGAGAAACAGGAAGAGAGCCATCTAACCAACAACAAGGAAAATCATGACAGCCATTGGCAACTCAAGAGGATAGGTCAACAAGAGAAGAAAACAAATAGGCCCACACATACCACTCCAAAAAAGAACATGGGAAAACAAGAAACACAATAGGAGAATCCCATTCAAAGGAGACTTAACAGAGTCGATAAGCCAAAATCCCAATAGGGATCCTAGACAAAAAATAGATTGAGAAACCTCCAAAAAATACTCCTCAGAAAAAACCCCAAAGAGAATAAAGGTTTGAGCCATAAGCATCAACAACAAGACCTGGGCTCAACCAACATGGGGAACACCCCAAACCACACACTAGGAACGTAAAAAGAACAAAAATAAACTCTATTCAGCCACTAAACAAGACACAAAGATAGAGGTAGCAAAGCCTCCCAACAAACCAAAGAGAACAGAGAGGATAACACCAATAGGAAGAAACCCACAAAAGGCCACCCAAGGCAGGGGAACACCCAACACAAACCTAGTGAACAACCAAAGTAGCAGTAGGGAGGGAAACCACCACATCCTCAATAGCCTCCAAAGTAAATAAACCTTGAAACACAACCCTCTCGAGGCACACCAAGCTCATGACAAAAATCCAAAAGCGTTGTAGAGGAAAAACACCAAACAATAAAGGGTAGACCATGTCTTTGGCCCAAACCAAGAACTTCCAAAATGACTTTGAAAGATCAACACAAAGAAACATAGGAGCCATCCCAAAAAGGTAGTTGAAGTACAACACCAAAATCTTCGAGCAATCTATAGCCAACAATGACCAAGAGAGTAGAAGCCAAAAAATGCTAAGCACCAAAGGAAGAGCCAAAGAAGACTCCACCAAAATGCTAAAAAATAGCAGATCCAAACCAAGAAAGAGCACAGAAAACTCCAAGAAACAATAGGGACTTGTACATCGCAAGGGAATAGCTGATGCACAAAATAGTGCAACAAACCAAAGACTACAGCTTACTGCAATCACACAGTGCTAGGAAACTAATACAAAGACCCACAACAGGAAAAACATCATCATCATCTTCCTCTGAGTCATCTCCCTTGCCTACTTCGCTTGAGGATTTCAAATTCGGAGCCCCACTCCCTCTCCTGCCAAACAAGCTCCACTCCATAATAATCTCCTAGCTCTTTCCATTTGTTACTTACATCATACTAGTGATAACCAATTAACCACACTTGTACCATTACATGTATAGCTATTGGCATTCTCAACCTTTATTTTACTATTGAGACAAATAATCCTAGGATATGACACAAAGCTCCATATATTCATCACATCACCTACATGATCTATTAGTGATAGTCAACTATTCTTGCCTATATCAAACTCAATTCCAAAATCTGGGATCATCTAATATCTAGATACACCTAATAAAAATATCACAAGGATTTAAAAACACCAAGTAGGTTGAATATATATTACATACCATGCAAAGTGATCCATAAACCTATATAAATGGTAATATAAGCCTTTGGGTCAAATTTTCTAATACATAAGGAATTTTACATTTAATCTAGATGAGCTAGCCTCTATCCAAACATAAATGTATAATATAATACAGCTCATAATACAATTTGAATGTCCATTCAATGAATTCAAATTTCTCTTGGAAATAAAATATTTATTAATAGATTAAACCTTTAGTAAAAATATTAAATGATAATCTATTTTAGAGTGCATACCAATTTTGTGTGCTAGAAAACTTAATACTTAAAATAACAATTCATAAACAAGTTCTAATATGGTGCTATCATACAAGGGAAATGACCTCCAACAAATATCTATTTTTATAAAATAGTTATACCATATTAATAGTTAGCCAACCCTTTTGCATTGGAATATAGGAAAAAAAACAAACCCTTGGTATCTAAAAGTATAATTATTAACATACATTCCATTTTATTAATATAGTTTATTCTCTATACCAATACATGTTAGGGACAAATACACAATTGATCCAAACATTGGGTAGTTTAACCAAGTCCCAAAAATTTTAGATAGCCAAATTTATCAACCTACACCCATTAGAAGTATATGGTTATCAATAAACCATGTATTCAATAAATTAGCATATTTCACATGCAAGTGGGCTGATAGAGATGAAATAAAAAGTAGTTGCATATGGAAACATAGACAATATTTAATAATCATTGTAACTTGTAAACATAGTGTGTGAACAATAGGGTCAACCAACTACTTCTATGTTTCATAAAGGTTTATCAACATTCTATAGATATGTTTAGAATAAAATAATTGAATCCTAAATGTACTCTCTATTAGTGTGAAAAGAGATGTTACCAAACTATTTAGCTTTTAACTTATTTAGGAGGGTCTTATTCTCACTAATATTAGTCTCACTTGAAAGATGTCTCACATTTTATCTCACCACATGTGTACTCACCAATGTCCCAAACTTGAGTATAGAGTCCTACACTTTCAATTTTGGAGGGGAAGTAAAAAAATTGGCCTTACCTTCTCACCTCCTTATCCTTGCCTTCATATGCAAGTCTCTTTTGTAAATTTTACAATATCTTATTGCATATGATAGTTTTTTCATCTTGCATATTCTTATTTGTAGAAGTGTTATAAATTTTGTAAGATATCTTGGCTACTTCAACACGGTTTTAGAACCTCTTAAATCACTTTCAAAATTATCTTGAATTTGTATAGGTCATTACCATCAAATTTCAAATAGGGCATTGTAGCATGATTTTATGCTTCCATTACATTTGCAACATCCAAAAACCTCAAGGATAACATTTAGATTGCAAGCTTGTATTTTATATGCAATTATTTCTAATTTTTTGTTCAAGGTTTACCTTTTTCTACAAGTAAATAGATTTTTTTAAGCACTTTGGAACCAAACAAATAGTGCTATTACATCTAAAGTTTCCCAAACCCCCTAAAACAAAAATCAAAGCATCAGATAACTTCTCATGACTGTATATGAATTTTTGTGCACTGCAAACTCTTTTTCTTAGACAGGGGGCCGACCCTACAAATGAAAGTGGATTATGACACCCAATTCAGAAATAATTTATTACCAATAATAATTTTGGTTATTATAATTTTGTTTCTTAAATAGTTTAGGAGAGAGTATCTATTAGTTGAGCAAATTTTAATAGTTGTGAGAGTATTTTTTGATTTCATGTCTAATATTTTAATAGTATAGCACTAGTAATTGTGATGTTAAAGTTGTTTGTGTTGATCATGAGTACTTATAATTGAATGGAATGTATTATTTAGATATAAAAAACAATAAATTATGCCATGTGCATTAACCCACAAACAAAAATATAACTTAATGCATAATTATTGTTCTACCCCTTTTCGAGGTCTTTATGGACATCTCAACAAAGATCATCTTGATGTGGCATTATATTTGATGATGTAGACCTAGAATCTTAGTTGTAAGCATCCATAATTCATGCACCAGTAGTAAATTATTTATTCTCACATCTAGGATGTTATATTTGACCTCTCTTCAAATTCAAGCTATTAATTGAGCTTATATTTTTATTTTAATCCATTTATAATAGTATACTACCAAATCCATTTCTATAAAATGGTAGTTCAATGCCAAAATTAGTACTTGAACACATACAAAACTACGTAGTGACTTACTCATAAAAACATTACATGGTCACATAGTGACAAACTCAAGCATTCATCACATATAAACAATGTGACTAGCTCCCACTTTCATTACATATATATAATTTAAGTAGCTCATACACACTTCATAGACACACATAGCGACTAGCTCATGCATACATCACATTTATATAGTCTTAATAGATAAAAGTATCACACACACATACTAACTAGCTTACACACATCTCACATATACATTATGTGACTAATTATCACATACATCACATATACATAATGTGATTAACTTACATTACATGGATCATATTTACACATGTGACTAGCTCATACACCAAACATGCATAAAGAATGTGAGTAATTTAAACATCACATGTTCATATGGAGACTAGTTGATAAAAAATAAGTAAAAGTAGTTCACTAACACATAAGCCCTAAAGTACATCCTAGTCAAAAATAGGAATATTAGTGCATCTCATACTACATTATGGGTCCCATCCTTTTTCTCAACTTAGTGTTAGTTATGATAACAAAAAAAGTATCCCATACTATTTGTTAGCTCTCAAAAACGCAGGCAAGATGCCTCAAGAGGCTGCCAATCTCTTGATATGCTTCAGGGTAACAAACAAGGTCAAAAGAATTCAACCTTCTACTCTTTAGGTGCTGCTAAACCTGGGTGGGTGTACCTCTCTGAATGATGCAAACTTAACTGGTGATTATTCACTTAAAGCAATTTGTTCACAATGGAAATTGGAGGTGAACAAATGAAATCAAACTTGAAAACAGTAACAATATTCTGATCTAATGCTTAACTAACAGATGTAAAGAAACTAAATGAATCCAAATGATGAAGTGCAGAGACTAGTGCCTTGTTGGGTATGCGGAGTCAAATGAGATCAAGATGAGCAACACTTTTCTGAGAAAACTCAAATTATCTGGCATATATTATGTTTACAACTTGTATAAACATGCAAAACTGTAACTAGTAAGCTCTACTTTAATAATCTAGATGAATCTCTCTGATTGTTGTGATCAACAAAAAGGATTTAATCTTTGCTCGAAAGAACCAATTGATTAACCACACAGATATAACAAATGTGTATTGATAAACTGAACATAAACTTGCTATGTCAATTTAAACAACCAGAAAGCATCAATCTTGGAGACAACTTAGCAGTGTTTTCATTCAATTCAACAGATAATTGACACTCGAAAAATGTAGCAACATCAATTGATTTTCATAAATACCTCCATTCTGAAATCATGCAACAATAGTCTCTGATCTGATAATTTTATTCTATTGTATCTACTTGTAGTGTATCGAATATCTAATAACTGGTGATTCAATTACAATCACAAGATGCCTATTTATATACTAGTATCAAAAAGATATATCATTTGAATTGAGATCTCATGTCGGCCAACCATCAAATTTGAGCTCAAATTATGTCAGCCCGCAACAGTCTTCAAACACTTACATGTCGGCCTCAATATTTAAATTTTCATTAGTCACCAAAGAATCAGTCGGCGAGACAACCAAGTAAGTATGCCGAAGGCAACTATATCATCAATCGCTCTTTGGTGTTGTTCGCCTTCGCTATGACTTCATCTGAGTTGGTGAGATGTCAGTTAGATCATGCATTTTTGCCTCCTATATTTCACTGTAGCATTTTGTTTGTCATATCAAAGTCATATGGTACTCTTTTGTTCCCTTTATGTTTTGTTGTAACACTATGATATCGGGGAGACAACATATCGAACTCACTATGTCAGGCCGAAAGTCCTTTATCATTTCCAAGTCACCGAAACATAAGAGGTCTTTCACCAAACTACACTTTTCATTTCACCCACTTCGCTATAGCTCATAGATATTGGGGAGACCCTATGTAGATTGCTTTAAGTTTCACTGAAACTATTCATCTATCGTGTATATCACCATGACATAAGCAAACTCACATAAAAATTTATCCTTCAATTTCTTTCGCCAAGACAAATCAACATCGGGGAGAGGTCCTAAAGAGTTCACTTAGTCATACTGAAAGCCCCCACCTACCTCATATGTCATTGTGACAATCCAATTATCCTGCCGATAAAGCTACCACTGCCTTCCATTCGGCGAGACCGCGAGCACCTCACCAAGACCACTCACTGAAAGCAAATAAGTCACACTGAGCAGTATCATTTGTTATGTTCATCCTCACCAAGACATTCATATTTTCTTACCGACTGAGTTCCCATGTGTATTATCGGTGAGACAAATCAACGTCGAGAAGACCTCATATAGAATGCCCATTCCTTTACCGAAAGTCACCCCAAGATAACTTTTTGATCACCAAGAGAAAATAAAACTTACACCGAAAGCCACTTGAATAAACCTTTATGTTCCGTCGGTGAGACACTCCTTACTTCGCCATGACCCTTTGCCGAAGCTCCCGTGTTTGGCCAAAACGAAACCCCATATGTCATTCGGTGAGACACCACAAACCTTATGCCGATAGAGTCCACATATGTCTCATCGGTGAGACCCTCCTGCATTCGTCGAGACTTACTCCGAATCCACCATAGTCTCACCGAAAGTTTATTCAAAGAAAATCCACGTGTAAGGTCAGTGAGACCTAAGGTCACTTGCCAAGACCTTACAACGATAGCTATGACTCCCCCCAATATGCATCCTTTAGTTGCCGGTCAACGTGACAAAACGAAATTTCCATGACATCACACCGAAAATGAATAACTCACACCGATGAACCTCCATATTCTTAGTCGGGGAGACATATTGAAATCGGTAAGACACTACCCCGACGGCCAAAAACTCATACCGATAGGTGTCTCCACGGTCGCCAAAACAACATGAATGTTACACCGATAGCCAACCATAGACAAATGTCAGTCGCTGTAACAATACAAAGGTCTTGCCGATACACCTGAAACAGAAAATATTAGCAGAAATACATAATGGGTCAAGGAGACCCAAACATATTCATGCCAATATGGACCAAAATGTGGAAAATGCAGACATGGATGATTTATGGGACAAATATGAGCCAAAATATGAGTAAACATATCATGAAATGAAGAAAATATGCATAAGGAAGGACTCATATGGAGACATAGGGGGTATGAAATATAGGCAAAAATCATCAAATTTTAATAGTTCCAACATTATTAGTCATCATAGGTAAGGACACAAGTGTAACAACTCATAGTCCATAAGTCCATTAATATGCATGTTCAAATAGTGATTGAAACACACATAAATAATATTCATCTAAAATGGTAATTAAATATGGGCCTAGTATATACATCTTCTCATTACTTTGTTCACTACCACTTACCCTTTAAGTATGTCTCATGGCCATAAAAATAAATATTGATGTATCTTATATAGAATACTATGGTCTTGTTCTATTTCTCAATTGATTTTCAATTGACATGACAAGCATATCATACTACTTGTGGTTATCATTGGTGAAGGTGTAACTATAACAACATACAATCACATTAGGACATTAATAAGTCTTTCATATCATGATGAATAATTGAAGTCAATGGATCCTCAAATATATCACCTTCATTCCACTATCAGTGATAGTCAACTATCTTCACCTATATCAAACTCAATTCTAAAATTTGGGATCATCTAATATCTAGATACACCCAATAAATATATCACAAGGATTCAAAAGCACCGAGTAGGTTGAATATATTACATAGTGAGCTAAGTGATCCATAAACCTAGATGTAAATGGTCCTATAGGTTTTGGGGTCAATTTTTCTAATACATAGGAAATTTT
The DNA here is from genome assembly GCA_007258455.2 of Sequoia sempervirens. Lineage (NCBI taxonomy): Eukaryota > Viridiplantae > Streptophyta > Pinopsida > Cupressales > Cupressaceae > Sequoia > Sequoia sempervirens. The sequence goes on along the minus strand of VDFB02137313.1, from coordinate 6,682 downwards.
ATATTTAATCTAGATAAACTAGCATCTATCCATTTAACATAAATGCATAATATAATACAACTCATAAAATAATCTCAATGGAAATTCAATGCATTCAAATTGCTCTTAGAAATAAAATATTTATAAATAAATTAAACCTTTAGTAACAATGTTAAATAATAAAAGAAAAAATATAGAAGAATAAACTATCATTATAAAGATGGAGTGTGAAGCAGGAGTACGAAGCAGGACGAAGTGGAAGGCATTTTTTCTATTTTTTGAAAGGGGAGGTGAAGATGATCCTAATCCTAATGGAAATGGGGGTTTTTTGCTGTTGTTTTCCTCTCCTTTGGTTGTGCAATCAGTGGGATTGGTTAAGTGTTGTGGAAGTTTAGTGTGGCTAAGAGCAAGGGTGATGGCCTAGACAAGAGTGTTTGGCTCTAGTTCTCTTAGTTTGGTTTGTGACAATGCTAATGGTATTTCTCAAGCTTTTGTGGTCAAACGTGCTTTAGGTTTGATGTGTGCTTTCCATTTTTGTTGGAAATGGTTCAAATGCTAAGTACAACTCCCCTATTTTTAGAGCCTCCTTTTTCTGATTGGCCCTTGGTGGTGTTAGTGAAGGTGGCTATATTTTCTATGTTGGGAGATCCCTTGACCCTATTGGTTTGGGCAACATTGTTTTTGTTGGTGTTACATTTGAAGATATAGATGGGTGGGTGGCCCTATTTCCTTCCCTTGTTCTATATGTTTCACCTTCCTTGATGTTGGGAAGGTTTGGTGATTTTGTGGCCTTGTTGGGTTGGGTCACCAATTTGTTCCTTCATTCCTCCAAGAATGGTTTCTTGAGGTCTGTAGTCTTTTTGTGGACTTCATGTGTTTTTCTATGCCCTTAATCTTGTGTGGAGGGAGGTGAGCTCTAGTGTAGAGATGGTGCTTTGTCTTCTATTGATTCTAAGTTTGAAGGTGTGGTCTTTCCCCTTCTGATGGCTCAATTTTTTGGGTATCTTTTGTTGCAGCTTCAAGGTTTTTTCTATGTCTCTTTGATGGATCAAGGGTTTCTCCCATGCTATTGGGGGTTGAAATTTTGGTGAAATTTGTCATTTTTTGGGGGTATATTGTGCTTTTACAAGATGGCTCTCTGGTTTTTTTTTCAACTCTTCTTTTGTCCAAGTTTTCTTTTTGGTTTTAGGCTAAGTTTTTTACTCTAGGGGGGTGGGGTTTTGCTGCTTGTGTAAAATAGACTAGTTTGTGCTTGTGGTTCCTCTATGTTGGTTCCCTGTTGTAGAATTATTTAGTGGGGGTTATCCTAAAAGCTCCTTTGAAAATCATTTTTGAGAATGCCCAAGTGGTTTTGAGGTTAAAGGGTTCTGTTATCAATTTTTTTGTTCTTACTTCCTTTCTTGTCCACCTTAAATTATGACTTATTTTGAGGTGGATTCATTTCCTTTTGAGGTAGAGCTGGTGGATTTGGTTGAAAGTAGTGATCTTCTTTAGTTGGACCACTTTCATCTTCTCCTACTGAGGTGGAGCTCTCTCCTATCAACATGGAGATTAGTTTGGCTGGAAGGGTTAGGTGGTTTTGTAGTGGGGTTTCTAACTTTTGCTTTGCTTTTATATTGCATTCTACTTTGAGATATGTTATAGTACCTCCTAGGGGTTTGCTACCCCTTGCTTAGGGTTCTTTTCTCCTATTATGGTGGAGATTAGATGGTTTTGGGTTCCTATCCCTACCCCCTTTGGTAGTGACAATTGGTTTTATTAAGCTTTTGAATTTTGATAATTTTTGAAGTTGTTCTCCTTTTTTGGTTCTATCCTATCTCAAATGGCTTGCTTTTTGAGTTGGTTTATTGCTATTCCTACCTTTTTATTGCAATAATTTTTCATTACTAATTCCATACTCCATTCAAAAGCATTGTTAGTGAATTGTTCTTTCTAGGCTCAATACTAGCGAGTCTCACTCTTTTTTTCTATTGACTCATTTTTGTGAGTCACCTACCTCTGCCTCTATGGTTGCACTGTAATGGGTATGGACCCTTCCCATTTTAATCTAATCAAGAAAAAATTAATTAATAATATATTTTATACTTCATACTAGTTTTGTTTGTTAGAAATCATAAGACTTAAAATAATAATTCATAAACAAGTTTTAATATGACATCATGTAAGGGAAATGACCTCCAACAAATATCTATTTTTACAAACAATTATACCATGTTGATAGCTAGCCAACCCTTTTGCATTAGAATATGGGTAGAAAAATAAATCCTTAGTATCTAAAAGTAGAATTATTAACATGCATTCCACTTTATTAATATAGTTTACTCTTTATATCAATACATGTTAGGGACAAGTACAAAGTTAATCCAAACCTTAAGTAGTTTAAACAAGTCCTAAAAATTTTAGATAGCCACATTTACCAACCTACACCCACTAGAAGTAAATAGTTAGAATACAAATTTTATTCAATAAAATAACATAATCCACATGCAAGTGGGTTGATGGGGGTGAAGTAAAATTCAATTATATATGGCAAGATAGAAAATATTTGATAATCATAGTAACTTGCAAACATAGGGTGTGAACAATGTTGGAAATATGAATCAACAATAACCCACTTGAAGTTGTAGTTTGCAATGGATCAACCAAGAAGAATACCATCCACATGAATAAAGAAGTGTTACAACATGAGCAAGAAGACAATATGATCAAATTATGACCTATAATGAATTGAGATAGAATCTTTAAGATGATTTACAAATGTACAAGAGCCTTGCTTATATAGGCAAGGAGAGAGGAGGTTGAATAACCACTTTAGTTGCAAACATTAAATGTCTAATGCATGTAGTTTTAAATGAATAAGAGAAATATTAAATTCGTAGCTAACTACATGCTATTTAATGAGACATTACCCCATTAAATACTAGTTTCCAGAATGCCACCTAGGAAATTAACTCCTAAGTAAACTTATTAATGATGTGAATAGGTCCTCACTAGGAACTAGTTAGGAAGTTATCGCATTCACACTAACACCCCCCCCATGAGTGAAACTTGGGAGTGTAGTTATTGTGCAAATGATGCAAATGCAATATGGGTCTCAACTACTAGGCCATGTTAGGTACCCATGTACAACCAATCAATGCAACTAATCTCTCACAAATAGAGAAAAGGAGAAAACCCCATGGGACAAAAATCCTCTCCAAAATAGATATATAATGAAAAATGCAAATCATGTACAAGTAATGGAAGTGATGTATGGAGGTCTCAACATCAATACCACCCAAGAGCTACATCCATCACAAGAATACAATAATCAATATCCCCCATAAGAGGGAAATTAAGAGACTATATATCCCCCCCCCCATAATGTGTAATCACCTGCAAAAATGGTAAGTGCCTAAAGACAAAACATGATCCAATGTTGACAAAAAACTAGTCTCCCTTTTGGAAGAATCCAAACAGAGTACAAATGTAGGAATGCTTCCCATTCTAGATAGGAATTGAAGGAAGGAAGAATGAATGATGATGATGTTTATGAAAACCACTCATGTGTCTCTTTTCCCAAGGAATATGAAGATGTCACAATCAAATCGGGTAAATTCCCAATTGATGAAGACGGTGACAAACTAGGACTATGTGGAAATTGATACTAAACAATATCCAAAGACAATGATGGGTTGACAAAAGTTGTGCAATGGTTGTCATAAAATAGGATAGATAACCCCTCACAATAATACAATACAATGATCCCTCCATTAAAGGAATAGACAGAAGCCTCAATCAATGACTCTACACAAGGAATCATTCAAGGTGAAGGTACATCAACTATCTCTAATGGAGAAGAAGCATCTGAAGAACCCTCGACATCCTCACCTGAAGATTCAAACCATTATAAATTTGTAAACTCCTACATAACATTATCATCATATGGTATTATGTCTGAAGAATGAAGAGGTACATGACATTCTGAATCATGATCATCAGGGAAAGGTGAAGTATCAGGATCTCCATATAGCTCCCAGATCTTAGTCCAAAGAATATGAGGACAATCACAATGATCAATTCCTTTCAAAATATCATCATAAACATGCATTTTAATAACCTAGATAAGAAATCATACCTTCTATAACTCGAAGAAGATTTTTGGATACCATTATCTAGAGGGGGAACAAAACCATACAAATATGGCAAAAATTGAAGTGATTGGAGATGGTTTGGAATGCAATCTCTCCATTGTTTATAGTTTCCCCTTGCCAACATAATTAGTGAAGGATGAAATGAAAACCCCATAACAAAAAATGCTTGATCTCCAATATTACAAAGACATTGACCCTCAATATCAAATAGAAACTCCCAAATATGATGCACAACTGAAAATGAAGCATCCCAATGCAAATATACCTTCTCCAAATTGTAGTATGTCCAAGTTATCAAGAAAATGCCTCAAATTTAAAAAACTCAATAGAATGTACCTAGAGCTAAATCTAAAAAAAAGTGGATGGATAGGATGATAGAAATTTGAATCACCTTTGAACACAATGCCACTAGAATCTCCAAAATCTAACAAAATGGTGAAAAGATACAAGCTCGCGAGTCCAAAAGGAAATAGTGACTTCATTTGGCTATAATTTGTACCCACAGAAAATTCTAGAAAAATACTCTACACCACTATGAAGTACATGAAACTAACTTTTTGATGATATCTTGTTTGTGAAAATCTAACATCTTAGGGAAAATTTATGCTCCATTGAAAAATTATATTGTATTTGGGGTTGTGGGCTAACTAGGTGCCAAATTCAAGTACCTAAGGAAAAAAAATTGGGCCCTTGTGCTACAATATGACTGCAACCTGATTTGGTTAGACAAAAAGAGCACTACTAGATCCAATGGCAGCAGGGCTATCTGTCGATGGGGCTGAGGTGTTGCTACTCCAATCGGACAAAGCACCCAATCATTGATACAACCTTGGCCTTGGAGGGGTTGGTGGAGAAAACATAGTGGTCAATGGTAGAAACCCAATGGATGGTGATGGAACTTCAATAGGAACTAGAAATAGTTGGCGGTCGGAGTCAAAGCACAGTATAGAAATGATTGTGCAAGTAGTATGTGATGTAACAGGCTGACAAGGATGTGTACACCCCCTATAACAAATGCTTCACTACATACCTTGAAAAATCTGAACACCAATGATTTTTGAAGATTTTGATATTGTCATGGGGTAGTCAAAATCATATATATGTGTGTGTGTGTGTGTGTGTGGATTAAAAATTTCAAACCCCATTTATAAAAAAATGTCTGTCAACATGTATAAATTGACCACCAAATATATTGTCCACATAAATTAATAAATCAAAACCCCAAACAAAAAAAATATGCCGAAAAATATTAAATCAACCCCAAATAATTTATTTTCCAAACTATAGGATTTTGTTTGCCAAAATGAAATATTTTAACCTACAAAATATAATGATGAAATATGTTGACCAAAGATGATTTTTTCTACAATAGAGGGAGGGAGAATATTTTCCTATGACTTGTATGATTTATACGATGCCCATCCAATATCATTGCAAAAAACCTTTGATGGCTTCTAGATGATGATGTTGAATTTAAACAAATGGGTAGGCATTCCTAAGGTTTTTGAACCTTCTTAACACAATGGTAGGGTCAGATCTTACCTAATGTTCTTTAGAAATCAGTTTCCTCCCAGATGAGAACAACTAGCCATTCATACTGTAGTGTAGAAAAATGGATCCCTTTACATTTTCACACTTAATTTGGACCTATTTTGGCACCCTTGCATTTTTATTTTTATTTTAGACTGCAGGAATCGGGTAGCACGACCCCCTATAAACTGCAGTGCGCCTAGTAAACTTTTTAACGTGACCGGCGACGCTGGTGCGACACGCCTTCCGATACCACGGGGGTGGGGGAGACTAGAACTTGTGACCAACCTCCTGCTACAGGAAAGATTTAGCCAACCAAGCTAGGGCCCCAACCCTGCATTAATTACCCTTTAAAATCATCATTTATAGGACTCTAAGACCCATTATGTCAAATCTCAAGGCTCATTTCACCTAAAAATCCCATAAAATCATTCAAAACACTAAAAATCCTAAAAAACCCACCTCAAAAAGCTAAGGTGGGACTCATTCACCACATTGGGCGAATGAATCCCCTTAGGTAGGACTCATTCATTACCCTCCCATTTGGGGTTTTTTTCAATTTTGAGTGGAAAATTCACCATTTTCATTCAAAATTTTGGTGGATTTCGGCCTTTGAGATCTAAATAACGGTCAACTAGGTGTAAATTCCTATATAAACAAGTTTCTAATCCATTTTTTTATCAATTTTTAAGCATTGAGATTGAGCATTTTCAAGAGTCAAGTGTTGAGAATCTTTCACAAGAGCATTCAAGTTTCAAGAGCAAGTAAAGTTGAAGCATTGGAGCAACATTAAGGTGTTTTTACAGGTCTTCAAGCTCACTTTTAATCAATATAGATAGAATTATCAAGGGTTGATCATGGTTGTCTATAGTGAATCATGATTCATTCTAGGTTGGGGAGATGCAACTAGCCATCAAGCCAAGCCCAAAGACTTGTATCCTAAGTGATTCCATCCTCCATTATCACTCTAATTTCATCCTAAGGAAGGTACAAGCATCATTAGGATTCATTTGGGGTGATTATAAATCACCACAAGTGAG
>VDFB02137312.1:0-51698 GCA_007258455.2 Sequoia sempervirens | reverse complement strand
AAAATTTAACTTTATTAACTTGTTCTTTAAACCACTTATAGCATTGAACCAAAAGAAAGATGCAAGAACACAAAGCAATCAACCACAACACCATAACACAAGGATTTTTTACGTGGAAACCATGTTAGGGGAAAAACCATGGTGGAGATCAATCCACAATATGAGTATACTCAAATATAAGTGTTTACAAAAGGGGAATGCACATGCATTCAAGCGCACTGCCTAGAGCTCACTGCTCAAACACAAAAAGGAAGACTCACTGTCTTACAAAAATATTTGGATTACATCTAGAAGATTTGAACTGAGAGAATAGCATCTGCTAATGCTTGATTATAGTTTTGGTTAAGTACATCAATCACATTCTTGACCTTCTATCTGATTCTGCTCTTTTGCTCTGTCTGCTTTAATTCGGATCACAAATCCTTTTCTACACAAGTGAAATTGTGCATAATCACTCTACAATCCTTCTAACTTCTGCAACACATCGCAACACACCTCCTTACATCACAAAATGATATGAACAATCGCTTATATATATCCACAACTAAAGATTTAATCAACCACATGTCGGCTTTTACATAATATAAAATATTTACAAATTGTCGGCTCAATCCATAAATAATTTTCAATGTGCACCATCCAATGTCGGCCACGACATAGTGAGGACCCAAATCAACATGCTCAAACACAAAACTCTTTAAACAATTATTCCTCGAATATCCGCAACATGCTACATTCATCGAGTCGGCCTTCTTGCACTGTTAAACTGAAAAAAAACAATCAACCAGATCTTCTTTCACACCAATCAATATGAGGCTCTATGATTCAAGGATAACATAGTTCATACACCAAGCGACCTTCCCTGAGATCCACAACTCAAAATGATAATAGAAAATTGCATATGAATTAATGAACACAACTTTTTTGGATGCTCTATTCTAACTTGACAGTTAATCACAAAACTTTAATCTAACTTATGGTATGAGCAAATGCTGAAGTGCAGATCAAATCACTAACTGGGGTTGCCATCAATGACAACACCAGATAACTTGTGCAGTGTCTCTTGCCAACAACATGTAGATCTATTTTACATTTTGGGTGTCTTACATGTAAATTTGTTGTACATAGTTTCAATTCTATTAGAACTCTTCTTTCTTTTCAGTTATAGTTTGAACTATTCAAATTTTAAGTATATACTCTGATATCTAGGAGTTGTAGTTAATTATTGTAGTTAGGAGTTTGTTTAGAATAAACTCCCCCATGCTTGTATATAGCTGATGGTTGAGTCCTTAGATAAGTTAGTTGATTTTCAATATCTTGTTATAAGTTACTTTCCAATTTCAGTTATCATCTACAAACATGTTGATTATTCAGAATGATTTCATTGAATACAATTTGTGAAGAAGATTTTGTATAATCTTTGAGATGCGTAATGAATGAAGTTCAATTTCACATGGATGCATAAAATATGATACTTAGATTTGGTTCTAGTTAAGTGAAGACAACCACTTGATCAGGCCACTCAAGGTAACTGTTCACTACATTTATAGTCATTTTATTTATGTTAGTAGTTATTTCTATTTATCATTGTTTCATAAATTGCATGTAAATTATAATAGATTCCCATACTTTGATTATCAATAATGAATGTTCATGAACATTCATGCATTTGGTTAATCTATAGTACTCTGAAGATTAGAATGAGTCTAGTTACTAATCTTGATTAGTTTTGAGTTAGTACAATAATTCTTTATTAGTAGTAGTTCAATTATAGGTTAAGTTGTAGGCACCTGTAGCCATTAGCGCTAGTTTGCTTCTTTCACTATTATGCAATTTTGTAAATTTCTAGCAAGTAGAATACCTTAAATAGGATGACCTAGGTAGCCTCGAGTCTTTGAAGGCACATATAGTGCAACACCATCACAAGTTTACAAACCTTGGTTGACAATTTAATGTTATTTTAGACCTACATTTTTAGCGTTGTTTTTGGGGATGGTGCTATCTTCATAAACTTGTTTCCAAGCTTTCATAGTTTACATTTTTTTAGCATTAAGACTGTTAAGCTTTATCTTATCAACATACCAGAAAGTTACACTAACATTGTGTAGGATCACTGCTACACAAAGCCATATTTATTGTATGCAAAGGCAAAGAGATCCTTTGGGAAGATTCCTCCCCTCTACATGCCAAAAAGCCATAGTAGAAATTGGTGAATCCAGTACTCAAAGTGAGGGTAATACTAAAGAATAAATTTCCCTATCACCAACATCTAGTACACAAATAGAGGGGACATACCGAACCATGGGAAATGCAGTGGATGATCCTAAATGAGCAACCTTTGAGTTCCCAATCACCAACCAAGAAAGGGCTATTGTGCTAAAGAATATTCCTCCTTCAACATTACCAGTCTTTTATGGGTTGGTGACTGAAGAACCAAATACATTTATGTTTGAATTTGATGTCTTATGCAGAAGTTATGATTATACTTTTAATGCTCATAGGCTTAAACTCTTCCCTACCACTCTAAAAGATGCAGCCCTAAGATGGTTTATGGGATTAGCCAAGGATGTTGTCCCTGATTAGGATACCATGAAAAAATTATTCTTAGAGAAGTATCGAGACAATTGTAGAGGCTTGATAGGATGAGAGATGACATTTTTAGAATGCCATAGAAGGAGGATGAGCCATTAGAAGATTATGTGGAGAGATTTTAGTTTTATTTGAAGAAAAACCCACAGAACAAGTTATCTAAAGAATCCCTCAAGTTAATATTTTTTAGAGGGGTCAATGAGGATTGTATGGATGCCCTCAATCTTCTTGGGCAAGGGGATATCTCTCAAATACCATTTGAATAAATCTGCAAGGTTTGCAGAAGTTACTCCAGGACCTTCACTAGGCCAAGAGGAGAGAGGACATCCACTATTGCCAAATCATCTATTGGGGTTTCAAAGACAGAATTAAGGAATTTGTTGTCCAACATGAAGGAGGACATTATCAGTCACCTAGTAACTCAGTTGGATACTCTCCACATCAAGAAGTAAGAGGAAGCTGATACAATGCTCACTGAACACTGCCCCAGTTGTAGGCAAAGGAAAGTAAACTATAAATGCAAGAGGGTGGCTAGTATTCAACAAGACAAAATTGAGAAATTTGATTTTTAGCCACTTGAAGGAGAGGATGGGAAGCTCTTCTACACAACTCAATCCCTGAGATCCCTAAGGATTAATTTCTTATTCTACCTTACAAGCACACACAACAGGGTTGTAATGATATACATACTTTTTTCCAAAGGGACCTATCTTATATAAAACTATCAATATTCAGAAAGGGTCCTATTGCAGTAGGGACCTGTAGCATAATAACTATCAACATTAAGACATGACCTAATGCCGAAGGTACCCGTCACGTTGTCTCGTAGAGAAAATTTCAAACCACTTGGTGCCACATTAATTATAGTTCACACATCCTCACCTCAAAATTCTCACATGTAGTATCCATCTTTTCATAATAAGTACCTATAGCATGCCTATTTTATTTCTTTCTGCCAATTCAAATTTTAAACATTTGAACTATCACATCAACAACTATTATCTGTCTATTTTGTTCATTACCTTATATCTGACACCTCACTATTCATTCATCTATAATTACTTTCGGACACATCAAATAAAATTGTGGATACGTGTTATTCAACTCACACGTGTGATGTTCAATCAGTCACCTCTAACAAGTATGCAATTTATTATGATCATAATTGTCATAGATTTCTTAATGCTTTCATTATGTCTTTCATATTAAATTAAGCATGTGATATATTCATGAAATTAATTTTTATACTTTCTAATCATACCCTTACCTATCATAATTTTAAGTGAGGTCACTTCAAACCTTAAGTTGGGGGGAGGGTACAATTCAACCTATTTTTTTTATTTTTCCACCTAAAACCAAATGTAACAGATAGATATGACATGTAAAACCCTCCTAAAATTGCACCTACTTTTTGTTGATACTTTCAATTACCAATTCCTTAATCTTGTGAATTTGAGTTAAGTTGAACCCAAAACCCATTTTTGAGCTCAGTTAAGCTAATACCAAGAAGGGGAGTACAGTTATAGCATAGTGGTAGTGGAAGTGCATGAGGAAACAATAGAATAAGAGAAGGGTTTGAAGGTGGTGAAGTGGAATTGAGCTAAATTTGTAAGGTTAACACATTGAGTAGATGTAAAAGATATTTATAATGGGAGGTGATGTTATTAGGAGAGAGTCATCGGCTCACAAGAAAATACTAGAAGATGCAATTGTCTTACCTCTCTTCACAAGAGTGGGTTGGCTCAATTATTTCTTAAAACTGGAAAATTTTGACAATGATATAGCAAGAAGGTTTGTAGCCACATTGGAGCACAATGAAGAAATGGTAACAAGGTTGCTAGTGGATGCATTTGAATTTTCCACAACATAGGTATTTTGGTTGCCTAGAATTGGAGCAGAGTTTCCAACACGTGTAGATGCAGTGGCTACAAGAGAGGAACTCTGTGAGCAAGGAGAGAATTTGGATTCATCGGTGCAAGGTACAAAGAGGCTTTCTCTTCCATGGTTTTGGGCTAATTGTGCTTCCTATTCCATTAGATATCTTACTTGTGATGGTAGACAAAATATTTTGCATATTGTACATTTCAAATTGCTTAGTCACCTTCACCATAATAGGCTGGTAAATATGCCAAAAAAAATTATAATATGTTGAAAAGAATGGAATAAAAGTATTAGAGGAAACAAAGTGACACAACCTTATCACAATACTATTTTATTGCCCTATTAGTAAAAATAATCTTGAGAATTCAATACCCACAGGTAGACTGAGAATATTTTAAGAAATGTGAAGATATTAACAGTTTACTTGAGGCACCTATAGTACCTGAAACTTTAGAGCCACAAGCTAAACTTATAAGAGAAAGTTCTCATGTCTCACCTACGGCTTCACCTACCCATATCCAAGGTGAGCATGCGGAGGACAATTTTCCATTCTAGGTCACCAACAATGAAAGAAATTCCATTTTCTTCAAAACCACCAAAACCCAAGAGTAGAAGAGGTAGTAAATCCACAACATCCACACCTTTGAAAATAAAAAAAGAAGGATGTTCAAAAGAAAAAGAAGGATGTTAAGAAGGAAAAATCTACACCTAGGCATTCATGTCGATTGAAAAAACAAGGTTCTATGAGGGGGAGTGTGGAAAAACCTAAAGAAGAGGAAAATGACTAAGAACAACAAGAGGAAGATGTGATCTTGGTTGATATAGATTCAGAAGGGAAGGGAAATATCCCTGTAAATGTATTTGCACCTATGAAGAGGAAGAGATGTGTGTCTACCACTTCTGATTCAGAATCAGAAGATGTGTTTGTTTCCAAGAAAACACAAAAGAAAACCTCGTATAGTCCTACTTATGAAGACTATTTAGGGGGAGGTAATGAGAAATTGAGGAAATTAAGGAAATGTTTATAGAAGATAGAGATGTCAGGAAAGAGATTCAGGAAGCTTTGGATAGAATAAAACATTTGGAAGAGTTAATGCAGAGCTATGAAAAGAAAGATAAGGAAAGGGAGACCAAAATACAAGAATTGGAAGAAAAATTGCAAACATATGGCCATGGTACAAAACTGGATTTATTGGCACAATTGGCCATTACTAAAATAGAGGATGGAGAACTTGGAATACTAAATTAGAGACCTCCTCCCATAAGAACTCCAATTCACCATACAACCTTGTCTCTTGGTTATCAGCTATGGAGGGTGATTGATGAGTTTGCAAAAGAAAGAGAAAGGTGGAAGAAAGAAAAAGAAACTTTGATTGAAAAACATGCCAAAATGTTGGAAGGAATAAAGATTGATCTCTGAAAATCAACAGTTAGATTGGAAGAAGTGGTAGATAAAGCTACTCAAATCATAATATGTGGGCCTCCAACAAGGGAATATGCACTATTTCTACAAGAATTTTTTTTGAGTTTTCAATTTAGTAGGCTAATCAGTAACCAGCCAATTGGGATGAGAAGGAAATTTGAGTTTCTTAATGTTTTTGCTAATTCTACACCAAAAGAGTAGGATCAATTGTGTGAATACTATTTACACAACTATGTGGTTGTTGTGCATGTTTTGCACACACGTCCCGCCGTAGGCAGGGACCCCCTTTTTTTTCGCTCCCGACAGGCTGCTTTGCTCCTTTCTTGTTTTGTGTGCCCCATTTTCCAAGCCCGAATTGGTCATGTGCCTTCAAACGATCAAATCCCCCTGACCAAATTCACCTACTTAGGGTATCCAAATCCACGGAGAAACAAAGTCCCCTGTCCCTTTTCTGCCCATTGTCTTGTTTCTGTTGATTTGGTCCCTAATCGCTTGATTCACTTTTTTCTACATTTTTTACTTTGGGGAAAACTTTTTGGTGGATTTGGGATGTGTTTGTGGTGCCTAAGTGAACTACCAAGGTTTCGTTAAGGTTTGGTTAAGTTTCGGGGGTTTCAGAACTCTGTCCCTCTTTGGTTGTTTTGGAACATCCGTGGAGCCCTGGCGACCCGGCCTCCGGGGCCTGGCCCCTCCGTGGCCGTTTCCAGGACTTCACCCCTTCGTGGCCGTTTTGAACATCTGTGGATCCCTGGCGACCCGGCCTCGGGAGCCCAGCCCCTCCATGGCCGTTTCTGGGACTCTGTCCCTCCATGGCCGTTTTGAACATCCGTGGAGCCCCGGCGACTTGGCCTCCAAAGCCCGGCCTCTCCGTCAAGCTTCCCGACTTCGCCCCTCCGTGGTCATTTTGAACATCCATGGAGCCCGGCGACCTGGCCTCTAGAGCCCGGCCTGCGTCGCTGGACTTCGGCCCCTTCGCGGGTTGTTTTGAACATCCATGGAGCTCCTCGTGACCCGCCTCCAAAGCCCGGACTCTGGTGGGCCATTTCCCGAGACTTCGCCCCTCCATGGCCATTTTGAACATCCGTGGAACCCCGGGCGAAGCCTCCCGAGTCTCGGCCACCCATGGCCGCTTCCTGCCTCTCCTCTCGCGGGTCGCTTTGAACATCCTGTGGAGGCCTTGGCAACCCGGCCCCAGCATGGCCCCTTCGTGGCTGTTTCCGGACTCTATCCCTCCATGGTCGCTTTGAACATCCCCGTGGAGCCCCAGCGACCTGGCCTCCAGAGCCCGGCCCCTCCATGGCCATTTCCGGGACTCTGTCCCTCCATGGCTGTTTTGAACATCCATGGAGCCCCGGCGACCCGACCACCGAAGCCCGGCCCCTCCGTGGCCGTTTCTGGGACTCCGTCCCTCTGTGGCTGTTTTGAACATCCATGGAGCCCCCGCGACCTGGCCTCTAGAGCCCGGCCCCTCCATGGCCGTTTTGAGCTTCCAGTTTTTTTTCAAATAAGTCCAATCTTAAGGAATTTTTTCTGGGAACTCTTCCTTCCCCTTTTCCCATGCACTATAATTGAAAAATCTTGGTTTTGCTAAGTTTTGTGAAGTCTAGGAACTTCCCTTCCGGTTTGTTGTCCCTTGTTCACTACCCACCCCCTTGGGCCCGCATTAATGTTTATGGTCCAAATGAGCTCCAAATATGAATATTATGATCTTTTGATGATGCATGGATGGATCTAACAAGGATTTTGCAAGATTTGACTAACGTTTTCCTTGATTTATGTATGAGAGCACTTACGACACTTCATGTATGCAGGATTCAAGGAGCCTACTGCAAGTCCGTTAGGAGACCCATCGAGAAAGTTGAACAAGGAAAGCGCATCACTCCTATCACCATTCGTTTCATTTTCACCTCTCCCCCTTGCACCCACAAATAGGGTCGGCGTTAGAAGGCCTGTGCCAATGAATTCAAGGACAAAAATGCAAGGGGGTGGCCTTGAAGAAAGCATAAGGGAGTTGTCAGCTCGAATCAAGGGCAACCAATCTATTGATGCCAATCGTCGATAGACTCGTTTGATCCAAGGAAGAACACTGCAAACACATCAAGTAAGAAGGAAGCTTTCAGGCAATTTCTGCTACAATGAAAAGGGCAATCAACTAAATGACAAAACTGCTACAGCACTTGAGCACTAGATGACAAAACAAGGAAAAGACAAGGAATGTTTTTTTAATTACTGAATATTCTAGGGGAGGTGAAACCCTAATGCAATCAAATATGGGCCATTTGATGTAATTCAATCCTAGCCATTCATTTGGGCTTTGGAAAACTATAAATAGGGGCTTTCCCCCTCATTTGCAAGGGTTGGAGAGCTGTTGTAAAAGGCATTTGCAGCAATAGAAGATAACATTGCATGATTTTATGGATGTTCTCTTTGATTTTGCTCATCTTGCATGCATGGTTCTACCTTCTATGTTAGTTTTAGTATTAATTTCTTGAATGGCTATCATGATGGTGTTGTTGTTATAGTATTTGATGAGCTTCCAGCCCATACTTTTAGCACTTGTTGATGACAAGTTGCTGTGCAAAGTTAGCCTGGACTTCTTTCTATCATTGTTGCAACCTAGTTCAATTTCATGTTCATAATGTGTATGTGTAATTTGAAAATCAACAAACCTTAGAAGATTGCACTAGTTTTGTGTAGCTGTACGTTTCTCTTGGTCAAGCAAAACTCAGTTTAGGAAGCCTGTCTACTGTAGCAGCCACCATTGTTACTGTTCATTCATAGCTTAGGATTAGAACAACTTTCTTAACCCTTCTCCTTTTGCTATTTCTTTTAATCCTTGGTTAGAGTAGGATCCAAAGCATCACCATGAAGCTAAATCAGATGAACTTGATGAGTTTCAGCTTGCTGTTTTGAGTGGACAACCACTGTTCATTCACTTCTAGCACTTTGAAACTGCATTTACAAACCCAACTTCCCATGCTTTGTAACTCATCCGTAAGTCCACCTTGTGATTCCAGCAAATCACATAAAGCAACTGAGATATTCCAAGCACTGTCAAGACCTGACATTAGAGACCTTGGGATAGTGTTCTGCAATCTGATTGTGGAAGATTGTCTTTCAAGAGAGGTAGTGTACCTACGCACTGCCCATGTTGAGAAGTGCATAAAAAACACATCAACAGTGGTGTCAAATGAAACAGAGTGGAATCCTTTGATTTTTGTAGGGGATCTCCAGGTAAGGGCACTAGCATCTTATTATAGGAATGCACAATTCAGGGGATAAATAATGGAAGAATATGAGGAGAGGAAGAAATCAGTTGCTCTCCCAATAAAGAAAGAATTTAAAGACCCTGATGCAGTTATAGATGAATGGTTGAAACTCCTAGATCATAAAGGTGTAGGAAGGAAGATTATGAAACTGAGGATAGAGGATTACAAAAGAATACAGACATTAGTTGTAGGATTGGGTCAGCAATGTTACAGTTATATGTAGAGTAGATGGAATAGCTTGACCCCAAAGTTGTAGAGAAAGGAACCTCATTCCATGTACAATTTCACCACCATGCTTGAGAGGCTACATAGATATATGAAAATTGGTGCTAACATAGGAATTCAATAAGTACCACTCACATTTCAGCCACCTATGCTACTCTATCCAGTTCCACATTGGACCAGGGAAAAGGGGGAGGAGTGTGAGAAAGTTGGGATCATCAGAATGAGACAATTTGTAGCTAATAGAGGTTTCTACTTAAAGAAAATAAAGGGAGTTGATGTTTTCATGGACCTTAGGGAGATCACCCCATGATATAATCTATACCCCTAGTTTTTTACTTGAGGACAAGAAAAAGTAGAGTTGGGGGGAATTATGGGTTTAGTTATTAGCCTATTTTTTGTTGCTTTTATGCATACTTTTAGACACTATTAGACAATCCTTTCAAACAATAGTCCTATGATATGCTATATTTTCATGTTTATTATACAACCTTGGACCTAAATCAAAGTAATGGAAATATAGTTATGATATAGTAGCATTGCATGGTTTATACATGAGTGTGTATGAAATGTGGATGAAATTCTATATTTAATCATGGTAGTTAGCTTTGTGTATATGTCTTGTAGATTAACCTCTTGCAACCCATAGCAATTGGAAGTTGTAGCCCGCAACAAAAGGAAGACTTGGATAGCGAAACAAAGGAAGTTTCAGATCAAGTTGAATGCAATAACTACCATGTGGAGACACTCGAAGGAGTTGGTCATGCATCATTATGATAGCTAATAAGGCGCTGAGAAGAAGAATTATTTTGTTAATAGGATTTAGGATGAGTGTTTGTGTGTCTTACATGTAGATCTGTTTTACAAAGTTTTAATTCTATTAGAACCCTTCTTTCTATTCAGTTACAATTTGAACAATTCAAATCTAAGTATATACTCTGATATCTAGGAGTTGTAGTTAATGATTGCAGTTAGGAGTTATGTTTAGAATAAACTCCCCTATGCTTGTATATAGTCGATGGTTGAGTCCTTAAATAAGTTGGTTTATTTTTAGTATATTGTTATCAGTTACTTTTTAGTTTCAGTTATCATCTATAGACATGTTGATTATTCAAAATTATTTCATTGAATACAATCTATGAAGAAGATTTTGTGTAATCTTTTGTGATGCGTAATGAATGAAGTTCAATTTCACATGGATGCATATAATTTGATATTTAGATTTGGTTCTAGTTAAGTGAAGACAACCACTTGAGCAGGACACTCAAGGTAACTGGTCTTCACTACATTTATAGTTGTTTTATTTTTGTTAGTAGTTATTTCTATTTATCATTGTTTCATAAATTGCATGTAAAGCATAATAGATCCTCATACTTTGATTATCAGTAATGAATGTTCATGAGCATGCATGTATTTGGTTAATCTATAGTACTCCAGAGCTTAGAATAAGTTTAGTTACTAATCTTGATCAATTTTGAGTTAGTACAGTAATTCTTTATTAGTAGCAGTTCAGTTACAGGTTAAGCCGTAGGCACCCGTAGCCATTAGCGCTAGTTTGTTTCTTTCACTATTATGCAATTATGTAAATTTTCATTAAGTAGAATACCTTAAATAGGATGACCTAGGTAGCCTCAAGTCTCTAAAGGCACATATAGTGCAGCACCATCACAAGTTTACAAACCTTGGTTGATAATTTAATGCAGTCTTTACAATGTTTAGTGGACTCTTTAGCTAGTCATGTACCTCTGAATTGTGTAGCTTTTACCAAGTTTACAAGAAACTAGTTTAGACTATACAATTGTTTGTTCTGTTTTGCAAGTTTTTGATGAAGTTAATTGTTATAGGGCCGCTTTCATCCTAAAGAGGCTTGTGGTCGTACCTTTTTTATATTGATATCATTTGACTTTGTGATGATTTTTCCAAAGAAAAGTCTAGTATTGTATTAAACAGATCCGCTATTGTTCTATTTTCTGTCCTAATTCAATATGCAAAAAAATTCTTTGATTTTTTTATTTTCCTAACCCAATGATTGATTGTTTGTTGTGTTTGGGAGGTTTTCTAACATCATTGGTGTAGCCCTTGTAGGATTATGACACATTTTTCATGAGAACAACTAACATTTTTCTTGCAAAGTTGGTGAATGGTCCAAGGCCATTTCAATTTTTAAAGCATTTTTGTTAGTTAAAACACATTTTGTTTTGGTGCTCCTAAAACTAAATCTCACATTTCGTTTTGGTGTTCCTAAAAATAAATATCACATTCCATTTGGTGCTCATAAAATTGAACCTACAAATCTCACATCTCATTTCGGTGCTCTTAAAATTGAACCTACAAATCTCACATCTTGTTTTGGTGCTCTTAAAATTGAACCTACAAATCTCACATCTCATTTTGGTGCTCTTAAAATTGAACCTACAAATCTCACGTTTAGTTTTGGTGCAATAATAAAAGACCACAAATTTTATGTTTACTTTGGTGCATTACAACATGGTTAGAAATCTTTCATGTTTCAATTTGGTGCTATAAAATTAAAAAAAATCACCTTTTTTTTATTGCAATGGAAATTTCTTCCTTGAAGTCTCAAATGTTTTGAATTTGGTGCATCTAAAAAAAAATTGGTATCTTTTCACACTTCACTTTTGGGGCTTAAAAAGAAACTACTATAAATTGTCTATCGTGTATTCTCTCCCCTTACATCTTTGGAAATTCTTGGGTAACAAAAAGCACTTTGGGTTTCACAGTCATTTATTTTCATCATTACCTTTAGATCAGGCCTACCTTGAGATACATCCCACACTAGAGAACTCGAGGTAACCCAAAGAGGTATTTCCCTCAAGTCGCTATATAAATTGGCTTTGGTGAAAACCTGGGTCTAACTAGTGATTACTTGGTCGGCAATTCCATTCAGAATGGGGAGTTATCCACATACATGTGAGGTATAATTAGTCCCCTACTAGGATTGGTTAAAGCCTTAAGTGGCTTGTTGGACATTAGTCAAGCATTGATTTCCCTGAGCAGTGACTAAAAGCTTTATAGTATTTTTTCCCACCTTATTGATTGAGATAGTCTACTTGGTGACACAATTCAATGCAAGGATGTGCACCATACCATGAAGATACCTTACTCACTATATGAACTCCCTTGAGTTGAGACAGAAATCCTCAGCTTAACATAAGCTACTTGTAGCTTTCCAGGGAAAGGGTGATTTGGGTTATCCTTCCATTCCAGGAGGCCCCTATCTGCCCACTCTTGAAATATTTAAGTGCATACATCCCTTTGGGTGTCCCTACCCTTACTTTGAAGGAGCTTGTAAGTTGTGGGCCTGAAAGTGTCACCATTGGCCATTTGACCTTAGGGATAAAATGCTTGATATGTTTTTGATGTTGTTACCAGTTTAAACTTGGGCTAATTTTGGCCACTTATCATTGAAACATAATGGTCAGTTTACATACTTTGATTGATGTGCTTTATCACTTTCCAAATCTTAGACATAATTCTCAAAACATCAGATCAACCAAAAATCAAAAACTTGAAAACTTATCCAACAAAATGTTGTTAAACAAAACTAGAAAATTTTGAAACAGGGCCACTATTGACATACCTATTGCCTTTGTTCCAAATTATTGCCGCTACTATACTAAATTTTGACCATTGTCATCATAAGTTTTGACTGCTACTTTCCTAAATATTGCCACTTCTGTCAAAATTTCCGCTATTGTGCTCATTGTCAAGCACCAGTCAAAAAATTGAAACATAGACCTCACTTGATAAACTTGTCGTAGTCATCCATAAAAATAACCACTAGTATCTTGGAAATTGCCACTTTTGTCAAAATCACCGCTATTGACTTCTCTTTTTACCAATCACAAATTGAAATGAAGACCGCTATTGCTCAAATTTTTTGCAATCATTCTAAAAAAGCAACTGCTACTGTCCTAAACAAGGACCGCTTTTGTCCTACTTTCTGGTGCAAACCAAAATTTATCCAAAATTGGTTAATCCATCATATTTTGAAACATAAACAATCAGACCTACACCAAATCATATTGACATCTTTCCATATCCATTAGCAAATCAAAACATCAACCTAGTTTTAAGAAACAAATCAAACACAACTTGGATTATCCTCTTGCTCACATTTTTAAAGATATTAACATCAACCTTTGCTTGCAATCTCAAGGCTAGTTCAAGTAAAGTATCAACATATCCTTTAGAAAAGGAGCAAAATATCAGTCCAATTCTTACAATTTGTGTCCCAAAATTAGTGTCATCTCAAAACACCTGCCAAAATCACTCATACTTTAGAGTCTTGAGCATCAAACATACAATCCATAGCGAACCATCAACAAATATTTGAACAAAAGGTTTTTCACACATCATCTCCATACATCATTTTAAGAAAAATCCCAAAAACAAAACACCATCCCATTTCATAGTTAGTGATGACAAAATTCACCTAGGTCTTGAGCTTATTTATGACAACAACGAGATCTCAACACAGGAAAAAGATGGAAGCCAACAAGAGTAGTTATAGTGCACCCAAGACAAATACCAATACTGAGTAACCTCAATCATGTGGTTACAATCCAAATGACCTTACAACCCCTCAAAGAGAACCTGTGTTTAAAGCTACATAAAACCAACCACCTAGTGAGGAGGAAATACTTCG
Source organism: Sequoia sempervirens (assembly GCA_007258455.2). NCBI lineage: Eukaryota > Viridiplantae > Streptophyta > Pinopsida > Cupressales > Cupressaceae > Sequoia > Sequoia sempervirens. The sequence continues at coordinate 37,645 of VDFB02137312.1, read as the reverse complement.
TAGACATCAAGAAGGAATTGCTAGACAAAACCAACCTCATGGTTCTCAAACTTACACCATAGAAGAATATGATAGTGAAGAGGAACTTGCTAATGAAAAAATCTTACAACACTCCCAAAATACTAAGATGTAGAAAATTATGGACAAAATTCTTGGGATAAACACAAACCAGTATTTCCTCACACTAGCACAAAGTGGTGCTAAACTACCGATAGACTTCAATGTAGAAATTCTTAAGGATCCTAACCTCATTCAACTAGGAGATCAAATGGTAGCTAGAAAAATACCAAATCCAATGATGGATCCCAATATACCACCCTTGTTCTCACAAAATAATGATCAATCTAAAACACAACCTATGGATAACCCATTGTTTAGGCAACCATCACAAATTGAGCAAGTAGTTGTAGCTCAACAATATCAAGTAAATTCAACTCAAAACATGTCACAACACAACACTATGCAAACATGGGACGCCTTCCAATATTGGACCAACAAGGTAACATCCCATCACAAGGACAATACATGCCACAACAAACATCATATTATGACCCTTCAAATAGTGCACAATATCAAGAAGGGTCATCACAACAAAATCCATAGCAACAAGGTGTACTTCAAATGAACTACCAAGGTACCCTTTAGAATCCACAACAACAAGGTGTAACCCAAACAAACTACTAAGTTACCCTTCAAAATCCACAACAACAAGGTGTACGCCAAACAAACTACCAAGGTACCCTTCAAAATCCACAACATAGTGTACCCCAAATGAATTTCCAAGGTACACAACATCAAGGTATACCCAAAACACATCATCAAGGTATTCCTCAACAACAACAACAACAACAACAAGGTGTACCACAAACACACTACCATAGTACTCCTCAAAAAAATCCACAACATCAAGGGATACCACAAATGAATAACCAAGGTACACCTCAAACACAACATCATGGTATTCCACAAAACCAAACTCAAACTTCTATTCCACAAGAACAAAGTATAGCTCAAACACAATACCAAGGTATCCCTCAAAATCAATATCAAGGAGTTCAACACAATCAATACCAAGGAGTACCTCAAAACTAATATCAAGGTATACCGCAAACTCAACATACCTACAACACACAACAAGGACTCAATCCTCCTTACACACAACATGGTCATCAAGTCCCATACCTACACAATATCTCGTTTATGACCAAACAAATGTCATAGGACAACAAGGCTACAATGCACAAAATCCTCAAGCAAACACACCAACTAACGACATAAACTTACAACTACAAACCATCAACCAAAGAATATCAGAAATCCAAATTGGAAATCCAAAGAAGAGCTATGCTCTACAAGATATTTTTCCATATCCTTTTGATCAAAAATTATCCATGATACCTTTCCCCAAAGGCTTTGAAATACCAAAATTTGACAAATATAGGGGAAGAGGGGATCTAATAGAGCACGTGCATGAATTTTTAGTATCTTGCATTGATGTACAACACAATGAAACCTACTTAATGAGGCTTTTTTCATGAAGTCTCAATGGGACCGCTATTGAGTGGTTCTCTCATCTACCACCTGGTATCAGAACATTTGATGAGTTGTAAGATAAATTTGTCAACCATTTCTCGTACAACATAGAACAAGATATAACGATCACCAATCTCTACAAAATCAAACAAAGTCAAGGCACATCATTTGCTTTGTATCTACAGAGATGAAGACACAAAGCCAACAAATGTAAATGGCCCATTCCCAAGAAACATCTCATAGACATATTTATCTCAAACGTACACGTGGACATCAACTACCAATTCACTGTATTGTGCCCTAGAAAATTTGAGGAGATTATTGAAAAGGGTTTGCTAATCGAAAGAGCTCTCATCACAAGAGGAGTACTTAAACTCTACAACCCTAAGGATCAACCTTCTACTTCCAACGACAAACCAAAGATATGGGCAAAAAAATGTAACCAATGACGAAGTAGCTGATGCTAAAGTTGTATAAAACATACAAGCTTCCAATGGCCCACAAAATACTATTCAAACTACACAAAAAAGCTATACTCCAAACAACGCACCAAATAATCAACTCAATTATCCTCAGAACAACCAACCCAATAACCAATAGAAAAATCAAGGATAGGATAATGAAAGGAGGCCACCAAAACAATATGACCAACCTAGAAGGAAATACACCCCATTGGGAGAACCCCTTGAGGTAATCATGCGTAAATTGGTCCAAACAAACCTCATCAAGATTAATGATAGAACAAACTATGAGGAGCCAAACTTCAAACCCCCTTGGTATAATGAGAATGACAAATGTGAATTTCACAAGATCAAGGGACATACCACCAACAATTGCACGAGGCTCAAAAACATTATGCAATACTTAATCAAAAAAGGAGAGGTCGACATAGAACCTCTTCTTGGAAATAAAGACTTAAAAATCTACAAGGATCCAATCCTCAACCATTCTAGGGGAAATGATAAGGGTAAAGGGAAATATTATTGTAAAGCCAACTTCACCTATGACAAACTCATAGGAAACATCTATCACGATGATCATACCATCCATGTTGTAACCATACTAGGTGGAGATCCCGAGTGTAATGTAACTACACGAAGGGGGAGAGCTACAATCTTAGGAGCCCCACCCCAGGAAAAAGCTACAAGTAATCCATCAAATGGCTACAACATTGTGGAACAACTAAAGAAAACTCTTTCCTTAATCTCCATCCTTGATCTTTTAAAATTATTGCTAGCACATAAAGAAATCTTAGAAAAAATTCTTGTTGAAACATCAGTCTCTAATGACCTTAATGCTAATCAATTTCAAGCCATGGCTGGAAACATCACCTCCACCCATCACTTAGTCTTTTCTGAGAAAACCTTCCACAAAAATCTTTCCATAATCAAGCTCTCTATCTAGAAGTTTGCGTCCATAAACATAAAGTCAAGAGATTATTGATAGATAATGGTGCAAGTTTAAACATTTGTACCCTAAAATTAGTGAAACAACTAGGATATTTTGGGGACATAATAGATAAAAATAAAAGTATCACCATCAGAGCTTATGATGATATGGAAATAAATTAAAAAAGAACAATCATACTTCTTGTTCAGTTAGGACTAGCAATAGCAACGACAAAATGTCAAGTACTAGATCTTGAACTTCCATACAACCTTCTCTTGGGACGACCATGGATCTATGCCTTAAAATCAGTGCCTTCAACATTCCATCAGTGCTTGAAATTTCCTTATAGTGATAAGGAAGTTACCATATATGTCGACCCAGGACCTTTTCATTACTGCACCAAAATCGAGGAGAAGTACAAAAAGATTCTTCAAATACCCAACAATGATATATCTTTCCACTCTTTTTCATATCTTGACCCATTGCCACTACCTTCATCCTCCACTGCACCTTCATCAACTAAGCAACCAAAAGTTGATCTCAAGATCTAAGTATTTGAGAAGGGTTGTGGAGAATACCATTTTAACCAATCCTTTTGCATTGGAATGCCTCCCCCAACACAAAAAACTTATGGAGGACCGAGAGAGATCAAGCATGTCAAGTTGTTACAATGGTAGTCAAACCCACCATTTTCACCAAGTGGGGAGACATGCAAGATGAGTAAGTATGTGAAGAAGACTTATCTTCATGAATTTATGGATAATAAGGATGGGAGAAACCACTACCTCCCCTTCCTATTGATCAAAACAATAAAGGATATCAGATAGAAAAAAGCATGGGTTTCACTAGAAAAAGGTGGCCTTAGTTTACATGGACAAGGTAGAAGAGAACTAGTAATCATGGAAAAGTGCCTGAAGAATCTTGGACTAGGTTATGGTTCATTAGACATGATTACCCAAAGTACTGAAAGCACCTCTTATGAGGAAGGAGCTCCTTCTACCGTTGTTGAGACATTGGATAATTGTGAATGTCTAGACGACTACTTGTATATCTAAAACATGTTTGAAAACCTCAACATAAATACCATCACTGTTGAATCTACATCTAACGATGACCACATTGAAACAGATTCCTGAATATGAATGGGATTCATGTGCCTCTACTGATTATAACCTAAATACCCTACATGGAGCCTTGATAAAACAAACATTCCTACCCTAGTTATAACCTCCATAAGCTTTGTTGATACCAATGACAAGATACACTTGCTTTATCCATAGTTAATAGACTGGGACCAAAAACATCATACACATGTTTTAGACTCATTCTAGAACAATGAGGCTATTGTAGAGTTCATGGGACTTTAAACTAATATACCACAAGGAGATCATAAAGCAAGTTTTTTAATGAATCTTGATCAAGGAGCATATTTTGGAGGGGAGATTGCATCTTCCAGTCACAAAAATAAACTAAAAATTTCAAAAATCAAAAAGAGGTCCCCTAAAGAAAACCACCATGTGGCTTTATCGAATCAAGAAAAGAGAAAAATAAAGGATGCATCTGAGGGTGAAAACATCTCTAAGGTAGCTGAAGATGGAGGATTCAATCTCCCTATTACAAAATATCAAGAAAAATTAGTACTCTTTGTTGAAGGTTCGAAACCTATCAACGTCAACACAATGGAGACACCACAAATCACATATCAGGTAGCTTCCTTAGATCTTGAGGAGAAGGTAAACTTCACGACATTCATTAAGGAATGAAAATATAACATTGCATGGATCCAACATTAGTAGTACACCACCTAGCAGTGTTCCCTGGAGCTAAATCCATCAAACAAAAGCTACGCAAGTTGCATCCACAAATTACACTCTTGGTCAAAGTAGAACTTCAAAAATTGCTAGATGTGGAGTTCATCAAACCCATCAAATATCCTGAATGGGTATCTAATCTTGTACCAATGTTAATTCCCACTAGGGGCATAAGGATCTATACAGACTTTAAGGATCTCAACAAAGCATGCCCGAAGGATGATTTCCCTCTACCCAACATCAACATGATTGTGGACCTAATTGTGAAGCATGAAATGCTCTCATTGATGGACGGTTTCTTTGAATATAATCAAATGAAGATATCCTTTGAAGACTAGCATAAAACAACTTTCACCTATGCATGGGGAACCTTTTATTGTAACATCATACCATTTGGTTTGAAGAATGCAGGGGCAACCTACCAACGAGCAATGACCACCATTTTCCATGATATGTTACACATCACCATGGAGGATTATGTGGACAACATATTAGCAAAATCAATCAAAAGGAAAGATCATTTGGCTAACCTAGCCAAGGTATTTGATAGGCTAGAAAAATACAACCTACGCCTCAACCCAAAGAAGTGTGTATTTGGAGTGACTTCTGGAAAAATGTTGGGTTCCATATTATCAAGAAGAGGCATCAAGGTAGATCCCACCAAGGTAAAAGCTATATTAGAAATGCCTCCTCCAAAAACATAGAAATAGCTCTGAAATCTACAAGGTACACTATAGTCCATCAGAAGATTCATTGCACAATTAGTAGACAAGCTCCATCCATTCACCTATTTGTTACACAAGGACATAACATTCAAATGGGATGGTAGATGTGACCAGGATTTCTAATAGGTCAAGAATTATTTGCTCACTCCTCCAATGCTAATGCCTCCAATTCAGGATAAGGAAATGATCATGTATGTATCTACAACACCAACAACTTTAGGAGCTTTGTTAGTGCAATTAGATGATCAAAACAAGGAAAGAGTAGTATATTATACCAGTCAAACCCTAGTGGGCTATGAATTAAACTATTCACCCATAGAAAGAGTGTGTCTATCTATTGTCTTTGCAACACAAAAGCTTAGGCACTACATATTAAATAGGAAAGTAAAGTTGATATCAAAGATAGATCTCTTAAAGTATCTATTAGCAAAGTCAGCTAATAGGGAGGATCGCTAAGTGGGTAATGTTAGTGAATTTGATATAGAATACATTGATAGAAAATCCATAAAGGGACAAGTATTAGAAGATCAATTAGTTGATGCACCAATGGAAGATCATCAACCTCTAGTATCAGAATTTCCAGATGAAAGCATACTTCTAACTGATCAATCAAGCCGTTGGACCTTGTACTTTGACGTGTCCCATACTCAACATAGCTTAGGGGTTGGTATCCTATTTCTCAAACCTCAAGGAGATAGCATACCCAAAGCTTATAGGATCACCTTTCCATGTACTAAGAACATTTTTGAATATGAAGCACTCATCACTCGACTAAAGATGGTCATAGAATGGAAGATAAAGGAATTACAAGTCTTTGGTGACTCCCAACTAGTTATAAGGTAGGTAAATGATGAGTATTAGATGAAGGATGACAAGCTAATGCTATACAAAATAATGGTGGACAGTTTCAAGCAATACTTTATAGTCATCACCTTTGAACAAGTTCCCAGAATCAACAATAGAGCAACTAATGCTATGTCAACAATAGGTGCACTCCTCGACATTCCCCAAAACATTCCCAAATATGAACTCCTCATGGAGCAACTACTTATACCAACATTCGATATCCCAGAATCAGAACTTGTATGTGATGTTGTTGGTCCTAACTCGCCTTGGTACCAAGATACGATTTCCTATATCTAGCATGGGATCATACCCCTTGACTTAACGACAAACCAAAAGAAAACCTTTGTCTGCATAACATCCTGATTCACCATCTTAGGAGATACCCTATATAGACAAAGTCTAGATGGTACATTACTTCAATGTCTCAATGATCCAGTGGATTTTTACCAAAAATTGAAGTGTTTCAAATGCTCCAGAAATTGGCACTATGTCGAAGTGTTCGGTGAAACAAACTCAATGCAACTTGAACAGAGCCAAAAGGAGCTCTTACACTCAAGCTATGCTCAATCAAAGTTGGGTCAAATTGGTACTAAAGAGGCCGATTAGAAATGTGAAAAATTTGATCTCAAAAATTATCAACAATGACATCATGTCGAAGAACTCGTCAACACAAATCCAATGCCGCTTGAATCATGTCAAATGGAGCTCGTACGCAAAAGATATGGCCAGTCAAATTTGTATGGTAAAAGGGTTGACCATGCTGATGTCAGCATGATGACATGGCAGTACAATGATGATGTTAGCATTTTGACATGGCAAGTACAGGTGACGTGGTGATAACATGGACCAATCTTGTCTTGACACATAGCAAGTGATGTGGCAGCAAACAACGAATCGCATGTTGACACGTGGCAGTACGATAGCCAAAGCAAACCAATCACAAATTGACACGTGGCACCTCTAAGATGTGCAAATCAGTGCTTGTTTGTTAAAATTTTTGGTCAGGGAATCAAACACCCAACCTCCTCCTGCCTATTTTTAGGCTCCACCAACAGCCATCCAATATTCTTGGAAAGAATTAGATGGAAAATCCTATATATTATGTGTTAAAAGGTGAATTTGGTGGGGAGGTGATTTGAACCCCCAACCTCCCCTCTCCCAAAAAAGATTCTTGTCATTGTGCCAAACCATGAGCTTGAAAAGATTTCGGCAACAACTCTATTTAACATAGTATTAAAAGTTGAATTCCCCTATATTTAAATTATTAAAAATTTAGTTTTAAAAGCCCGATAACACATGATTTTGAAGGGGCTTTTTAAAGACTTTTAAAGGATTTTTAAGGATTTTAATAAGATTTGAAGGGCGTTTTATTATTTTGTAAGCCCAAAATTATATGGGCCCATAATTTAAAGGGGTAGAATTATTTTGGGAGAGATTAATAAGGATTCTCATGTAATAATAGGGGAGTTTTGAAGATTTTTTTACTTGTAAAGGGTGATATGTTTGATTTTGTAAATAATATGGTTAGTAACCATATTGGGAATATTTTATGTGTAAAAAGAGAGGATTTTAGGACATTGGTATCCAGGTGGTGTGAGAGAATTTTCTTGGAGTTTTGTATGTTCAACTCTGTGCTTTGGAGTAGTGTTATTTTGCCACACTTGAAGGAGAGGAACTTTGTAACTCTTGGAAAACCAAGAGGAGACTTTGTAACAATTGAAGTGCCTTGTAAACCATTTTCTGGAGCATAATCAAGGATTGGTCACTCTGTTGGAGAGGGACCCGAAGACATAGCCGTTTGGTGAACTTTGTTATCAACTTGTTGTTTCTTGTATTCTCTCTTCTATCTCTCTATTATGTTCATCACTTTATTATTGCTTTGTTTATTTAAGCATTTCAATTACATTAATTATGTTTTCAAGACCTTCAATTAAATCATTGTAAAAGTTATTATTCACATGCAATAGTCTTGGATCCTAACATCAGATCGTGGATGAAGTGTAAACCACTTTACAAGAAGTGCACGAAGGTGTTTGTGGGTCTCACACTAGTGGACCTAATCTAGTACAGAAGTTTTTGAGAATAGGGTATTATTGGCCCTCAATGGAGCAAGAATCCATTCATTACTCAAGGAAATTTTACCAATGTCAACAACACAATGATCTTGTTCACCCACCAGCACAAGAACTACGTCCTATAACTACACCATGGCCTTTCTCGTAGTGGAGACTTGACTTGATAGGTAAGATATCTCTCACTTCATCCAATGAGCATAAATTTATCATAATTGCAACAAAATACTTTACAAAGTGGATAGAAGCCATTCCATTGACTTACATCACAGGGAAGCAAATATCCAAGTTTATCTTGAATTGTTTGATTTGTCGATATGGAATTCCACAAACTATCATAACGAATAATAGAACCCCATTCAAGAACCAAGATGCATGTGAAATTTGTTTAAAGTTCTCTATCCAACACCGATTCTTGACCCCATACCACCCCCAAGGAAATGGTCAGGCTGAAGCATCCAATAAAATCATTTTGAAAATTTTGAAAAAAATTGTTAATGATGTCAGATGTGATTGACATTTGTAGCTAAATCTAGCCTTATGGGCTTACCAAACCAGCATCCACGCACCCATGGGTGCCACACCTTTTTCCTTGGTCTATGGATCAAAGCAATCCTACCTATCAAATTCAATATCCCTTTACTACGAGTGCCCCTAAAAGGCATGATCAACAATGAGGAATATTGGGTGTCCAAACTTAATGAGCTAGAGCTTCTAAATGAAAGATGTTTGAGTGCATTAAACCATCTCCAATTTTATCAGAATAGGCTCAAGTGAAGCTATAACAAGAAGATCAAGAATAGAAGATTTCAAGTTGGTGACTTGGTACTGAAAGAAAATCAGAAAATCTAACTAAATCAGGATGGGAAGGGGAATTTTGAACCAAATTGGTTAGGTCCTTTCATCATAACATCAAGCTATGGCTCAAGAGCATATTAATTGGTTACTCCTGAAAGGGGAACCTTTAGTCGAAAATCTAAATAACAACCATCTCAAAAGGTTTTACACTTGAACACATCAAAATATCCTAGGCAAAAAAAACAAAAAAAGCTAAAAAAGCAAAAAAAAAAAATCAAGAAAAATAGTAAAGAGAAATAAAATGTCCTTTAAGTGAAAACCACCCTGTAGCTTATAGGACTGGTAGCATAGTGTAAACCTGGTAAACAGGAACTACGTTTCAATAAAACATGTATCTCTACCTATCAGCACTATCTAATGCATCCACCCCATCCATCCCATAATAAAACATGTATCCAACCATGACTCGATAATTGATCAAGTATTGAACCCTATTACACCATCTTCATCCATCTACCCTAATAAATGTAAGCTTGCCCCGAACTAGGGGCAACTTCCTGAGACTAGTAGTAAATTGGATCCTTGTTAATCCCATCACTGTCAAAAAATATCAAAAATAAAAATCATTCAAAAAATAAACAAAATAAAAAATAAATGCAAAAGCATCAAAAATCCCAAAAATATTGTAGGTCGTCTATGGACGAGTTGCAATCGAGTCACAAAATAAGAAAACTATGAGCCTCTGCATGTATAACATAGGCAAAGCCATCATTGATGATCCCCCAAGGCCCTAGGTTAGTCCCCCAAAACAAAAACATTCAAAAATCTCATCAAAATCCAAAAACATTCCTAAAAAGTTAGAAAAACTCCAAAAATAGTGTCACTCAATACAATTGAACTATGATGTCTTTGTGTTCATCACATAGACAAGGCTAATCTTTGATTAGACCCCGAGGAACTAGGTCAGTCCCTTTAGGTCCCCCTAATTGTCTCTAAATCTCCCAAAAACAACATCAAATAAATCAAAAAATCATAAAAGAGTCCTATCTCCATTGTCACCTATCCGCAATAAAATTTCATTTCATAATAAACAAATCATCACCTTCAACCTTCGACAAAGCAATCAACATGCAAAAGAAACATCAAAATCAAAACTTTCAAAGTAAAGATTGAAATGATTGGATCACTATCAGACTATAACAATTCCTAAGTATTAACTACCTAACTACCGATAATTCATCATCAACATCCTAACATTTGTCTTAACAGATAAAACATTCCTACAATATACATCACTAATGGATAACATCCTGAAAAATCAAACAACTATGGCAAGTGATACTACAACATTCATTATCTTTTTATGATCTTATCTTTTTGATTTATCTTAATATCGCATTCCCAGGATCTCTTGAGGATATCCATAACGATTTAGAGAGGAAGGAATGGAGATATTGATCGTCGATTTCTATTTGTTTTGTTTGTTATATTTTTTTGTGATACTACCACAGTGAATGCTTGCTTTGTTCTATGTATGGAAGTTGTTTTGGGGTAATTTGTGTAGCAATTGCATGTTAGGTACTCCATACCTCTCTATGTAACTAGTCTATAAGGTTTTGAGACAACTCACCCATACACTCTAATGGGGTTTTTGTATGTCCGGTATGAGAAAGAATATTCTTTGTTTGCAGAGTCAAAGTCCACACAATGGATACAATGCCACCTTGGTCATCGATACCCTAGTGCACTGTGTTTGTTTTCTACATCAATAAGAATTGCTAAAAATACGAAGTCTCTACGAAAGAAAAAGCAAACTCATCAAAGACTAACAACATCAAATTTCTATCCATCTCTAAATCATATTAACACTTCTTATAACTAACAACTCCATCCTACATCACAATATCATTAGTACCACATGCATCTTGCATCCAAAAACTAGTCAGTGCATATCATGACCATCATATATCATCATCCATCACATACATCATATATCATCATCCATACATATATCATATATCATTATCCATCACATACATCATATATCATCATCCATATATATATATTATATATCATCATCCATTGCATAAATCATATATCATCCTTGCATACATATATGAATCATACATCCATCCATATCAGATAAATGCATCAAAAAAGTACAAAAACATGAGCACATATAAATCATCGAGACATATAAGCATCCATAATCATCCATAAGCATAACAAATAATAAGCCACATCGAAACATAGTATATCTCATATACCATAAAAAATGAGAATGTCATGTACATCATCAAATGTCATTTACATCATCCAAGATCATATGTGATATTAAAATATACAAATATATATATATATATATGAGAATGTATATATGAAATAAAATGTCTACACAAGTCTCAAAAGCAATAAACATCATATCAAATCAAGTAAAAATCAGCCCCACTCACCATCTCATAGTGGGGATCCATGTGGTTGTTGGTTTTGATGAGAAGATGGATGTGGGATAACAAGAGACCATTGTGGCTCTCACTGAATGTCCAAACTTTGCACCTGTCTATACACTTGACTCTCCAAAACAAGGTCATCTTTGAGCCCTTGAAACAAAGGCCTCATACAAAGTCTGATAGTAGGTACTCTACTGCATAAGTCGATCTTGCTCAGCTTGATACTAAGCCATGGGAATGTAAGAGGCTAGTGAAATATCAATAGCTAATCTTTGTTTCCTCTGGATGTGGCCAACTCCTATCTCAAACCAACTCGCTCCTATAAGAGACCATCTCACTCTGCAGTAATAATGGTTGCATGTCCCTCTATAGCCTACCTTCGAGCAATCTCAACATATTGCTCTGTAATGCGGGCATCCTTGTTCATAGTCAGTTGTGTTATCTGAGTTGCTATTGCTTCTTCCCCCTATGGGGAGGACCATGTGGTACCTATTGGTCTTGATGTTGCTAATCTTGATGAGGCTGATCCTGATGCTTCCCATCATCCTACCCTTGAGCCCTATCCAACTGCTTCACTCCAATTCGAAGCCTCCACCTATCACCCCTCCTACCTATGATACCAACCATCCTCTAAACATGCCCCATGACTAGCCCAACACCAACAAGATCTATAAACCATAATGGAACATGACATGGCCACCATTGATCAAAATCTTGAGTAGTGCTAGGATTTGCTAGACCTATTGCCCATCCCCATCTGAATGGGGCAAGTTGCCTAAACTCTGCAATAGCATTGGTAGAGGAGGTTGTTGACCCCCACACCTTGACCTCTCAGGTTGTCTGCCCAAACCGTGCATGGTAATCATCTGTGAAACCTTTCTGTCACTCTCCAAACTGATAAAGAACTCGATTAGGAAAATATCACTCCAGAATGGTATCCACACGGCCTATAAGCCACTGTGTCTGCCTGCAAAAAGGGAGCTACTCCACGTCATCATGCCAAGCCTCACAACCTAGCCAAGGCCTCCAAAAAAACCAACCATATCATTGAAAATGCCTCGCTAGTAGTGTAATATGTCGGGCCAAGTGTAATGTAGAAAATCTAAATAACGGTAGGAATATGGATCATCCTCATCTTGATCCATAATTCCATCTGGCCTCATCACTGGGATCCTCTCCTAGGCACATACATGTAAAAGTGTCATCCTGATGGAGATAGTATTATTTCCACGATAAGCAACCTCGTGCATGTCTTTGTACAAGTGTGCCAAAACACATGGGTCCCATGCATATCTCATACCGTGCTCCATCATCTACTCAATGCAAATGCCCCGATTAACAGGAAATAATCAACCTCCGTGATCGGGCACCAAAAGCCCCATAATCAAACCTGCAAGTACCATTGACAAAGGATCAACATCATCGACGAAGGGAGAAAGTTCTATGTATGAATCCACCACATGTAGTTGTTGTACATCGAGTACTCACTACATGGCAAGGGTTCCCTTCCTAACATCATATTTTACTAGCTTGTCATGAATGGGGATCCGGAGAATCCTCCAAACATCCTCTAATGTAATGGTCACCTCGCCAGTCAGTAGGTGGAAGGATGTTTTTGAATGCCATCTCTCTACAAATGTGGTTGTCATATCCCTATGACATCAAATCTCGGGCATGTAATATATGTGATGTAGTCCCACAACATCGAGGAAGTCTCACTCAACCTCTTGAACACCAGCAATCAATTTGAACAATTGTTGTGGTTGTCGCTCCCTAGAATACAACAGTTTAAGAACCACCTGCAAACTTTAAACCCACAACGTCAAGAATTTGCTAGAAAATCAAATCACGAACCTAAAATTATATACAAACTAGCCAAATCATTCAAGTTTGACAATAGCGAGCCCTTTTTGGACAATAGCGTCAAAATTTTGTGATAGCAGTTCTATTTTGTATGATAGTGGCTAGATTTCACAAAAGTGAACAAAATAAACGATAGGGAACACATTTTACAAAAGCAATTACTTTCCAAACAGAAAAATAATAGCGAAAAGATTTTACAAAAGCGGTAAACAATAGCGTGCAAATTTTACACTAGCGGTCAAATTATGCACTAGAGTGAACTTTTTACAAAAGTGGTAAATCTACAAACTATGATAGCTGTCAAATCAAGACAAAAGTGGTTTAAACACAAAATTATTGCTATCGTAAAAAAAAAAGAGCATTAATTACATAAACATGAAAAGATGAAAACAAGAAAGGAAGTGGTACGTATTGTGATGCCTGTGCTAGCTAGCCCCTCGAAAGAACAAATTTCCTCTACATGGTGTGGGGCACCCATAATCCTTGCCATCACAAATTGACAATTACCGAAACAAGATCTCCAAAGGCAAGAATTCACTAAGGCTAAGGGTACAAAATGAGGAAAAATGAACCCTAGTTTCTTATTTTAACCCCCCAAACCCTAATTTTATACATTGGAAACCATCCTAGGTTAAAATTAGGAGCACCCTAGTGTTAGAGTTATCATACATTAGCTAATAATTAATTAATCTTTAATTGATTATTAGTCTAATTTATTCTCAAACACTTTAGCTAAACTTAGGAATGCTTTATTAGTTGAGTTAATATTAGATCATTATGTCTCATCTCATGTGATGTTGGCACTTGTCATGATCTGATCCCTTTCTCATTTAAGGATTTTCTCTTATAAGCATTCAACCCTCTTTGTAATTACTCTCAGATATTATTCACGAGAAATATCTAGAGTTTTCATATCTTCTTGAAAGCTTCTTTTGTAACTTTTCCTTGTTGATGAATATAAAAATTCTTGTTTGCAGATCTCTTACATGGAAAGTGTATTAGTTTGTTGTTTGATCCTGTGGCTCATATTTTTTTCCATATGATAAGTGCTCCATCTGTATCTTCGAGTTCCAAGTGTTTTCCTTTGTTTTCCATTTGATTCGAGTAGTGTCGTTGGGGGCACTCATACAGATTCTTGTCTTCTTGAACCTGATTATCATATGTTTGAGTGGAGGTTCTTCTTTCAACATTTTAGTAGTCCTTCTTCGACAGTGTTTGCAGCTTCTTCATGCTTTTGTGGTATTCCTTTGTTCCTATCTTATGGGACAACTTTGCCTTCTTTGGAGGCTTCTTTAGTCCTTCACTTGGCTTTCATCTCTTTTTAGAGTAGATTTTTTCCCATGTGGTTTTCTCTATTTCTCCACATTATAGAGATCTTTTGTTTGTACATGGGTACCTTACTTGGACTTGTTTGTTGGGACCCATCTTGCATTCTTTTTAGGGTTTTTAGCTACTCCCTAAGCTCATCTTAAGGGGGGTGTTAGAGTTATACATTAGCTAATAATTAATTAATTTTTAATTGATTATTAGTCTAATTTATTCTCGCACACTTTAGCTAAACTTATGAATGTTTTATTAGTTCAGTTAATATTAGATCATTATGTCTCATCTCATGTGATGTTGACACTTGTCATGATCTGATCCCTTTCTCATTTAGGGCTTTGCTCTTATAACCATTCAACCCTCTTTGTAATTACTCTGAGATATTATTCATGGGAAATATCTAGAGTTTTCATATCTTCTTGAAAGCTTCTTTTGTAACTTTTCCTTGTTGATGAATATAGCAATTCTTGGTTGTAGATCTCTTGTGTGGAAGGTGTATTAGTTTGTTGTTTGATCTTGTGGCTTGTGGTTTTGTGCTTGTTTCACAATTCTAACACCCGGAACATCTGAAACCATAAACGAGGGCCCTATAGCCTAATTTTTTGTCCTCTACGCATCTAAACTGCAACAAAACCTTGTCATGAGCTTGACCCAAAAAGTAATTTTTTGGTCAACCTCTCGAGGGGGTAACCCAACGTTGTATTATCTTTTCACTGACCACTAGGGTATAGTGGGGCATATAATTTTTTTTCAAATCTTCATTTGAATGTCAAATTCTTCAAAACAAAGAAACCAACACTTTGTCTCAAAGAGGGGCAAGATGTAGACATGTAAAAATGACCTAACACATATCACACATCTTGAATGACATATTTTCATCATCTACATCATTATCATTAATCTAATTACATTTCACATAATTTATATCATTAAACCCTATTTTCTCTATTAATTGAACAATCTTTAATTATTTAATTAATTCACTATATTGTCACCTAATCTAACTTTATTCCTCTTGATCAATTAAATAAACATCAACTATTTAATTAAGTCACTAATATACCCTATTCATCTAATTCAATTAAATTGTTATCATTAATAATTTAATTAAATCACTTTCCCCTTTCTAAACCTAAATAATTAAATCAATTATTTGAAATCATTCAACATAGTCAACAAACAAATACATCCTTATTTGTTAAAGTCAAACATGACTTGCACTTTCATCTCTAAATATTAATTAATTAATTATCCTCCCCCCTCTTGTGATTGAGCAAATCATTACCACTGATTTCTCACTCTAAATGGTTAACTAACACATCTATTGTTCAATCCCACTAACCACTGAATCTATTCCTCAATGCCACTAACCACTCAATCTGATTTCTTCAATCCTCCCAATCATTCCAATCTAATTCCATTAATCATTCCATTCTATTTCCTCTCAACGATTCTCAACCATTGATTAGGATCTTTTACTACTGAATCTCGATCGCTCATTTGAAAACATGAAATATATATAACTACCCTCTTCATTCTCAAAATCAATCAAAGAATCTAGAGAATTTATGCAAAGAGGTCATGTTGAATTGACATTTGAATTATTGAGAGCAAATACACACACATCTTTGATCACCATTAACACATGCTTTGAAGCTTTTGCAACAACAATGGAGGCTTCGTATTGATTCAAACACAATTCAACATCAATACGAATTACACTTCAACATAGGATGGCATAGTTGTATTTCATGAATTCATGTATTGTTTCTTGCTTATGCTTATCTTTATTGATTGAATTCAACATTTTATAACTTCATTTCATGAGTATGGTTGGAATTTCATATTTTCTTTGATTTGATTTGATCAATTCATTGATGTTTTTCCTATGCTTATTTTTCCCCTTACAACATAATCAGCTATACACCGAATACAAATGATATCTCATTCGACTTCAATCCAATTCTAGTAGTAATAATAGCTGGCTAAGAGTCGTCCCTGCTAAATCAGTGAATGCAATAAGATTGCATAGCAAATACCTTCACAATATACAAATTCTTAAATAGTGTTAGCTCAATGTAAAAGCAAAAGGCAAATGGGAGGGTCCAAATCCTACATCATTATCAGCGAGTATAAGGTCACCCAAATAAAACATTAACAATGAATCAATTTTTCATTCAAAGCAAGATATTCAGAGGATTTGATCAAAAGAAAACCTATTGATTATGCATAAAATAGAATGTTTCTATTATTTCCATACCTCTCTTTTGCTAACGACCAACAACAATAGAATCTGTGAGTTCATCTTAACCAAATCGACTTTTCCTCCTAATTACTCGGGTCCTTCACTAGCTTTTTTCCTCCAAAAAGAATCCCCTTAATTTACAATCTTCCTTCTTTTTTTATTACGAATTCATTGCATTATATATATATATATCATAATGAGCCACCCCCTATTCTTTGTAATAAAATATCTTTTGCAGGGGTGATGGGTGGCCCACTGCTCATTCAGATTCCTTCTTTCTAATTTTGAAAAACAAAGCAGTCCAAGATTACATATCGTGGTATTCTTGCATTCAATTCTTAACCGATGGTTTAAAATGAATCATCCATTTATATATAATTTTCATTATATAATCTATTTATATATAGATATGTATATATATTTTCAATTTAAATTACACATTCGTATACATATAATAGATATATATATCCATTCAAAACACACACACACACACACACACACACACACACACACATATATATATATATATATATATATATATTCTCAAACACAATATTCATGTTTTCTTTACATTAAAAGAAATGATCTCTATAATGTAGATATAAGAAAAATCATCGAATTCTTTTATTCATGTTACCCTTAGAATCATATTTTTTTTATAATTTGTATTTCCAACTCAACAAAAATGCTTATGCGTACTTATGCACCTATATACATCTTTTCAAATTTCAAAGAAATATTAAACACGCAAGGTAAGGCTAATGAACTAATAATTCATTTTCCACTAGTCTACCTATTTGATCATCAACTCATCTTTCCTTGTCTTTTAATCAAACACAAGACATTCACATCAAACTCATATTTTAAATGCAGACACTTTGAGTTTTTAGTGGTGTGTGCGATCCAGATTCTATTCTTGCTTACCGATTGTCATCCAGCTAAGTACTCCTACCTCAACCATGTTCTTGTTCTTCAACCTCTTCCTACATTCACACACTTGCACTTGCAGAGTTCTATTAGTAACCAATGCTCGAAACGAAATGATTTCATTACTACATCATAACATTTATCCTTCATATTCAATCATAAGGTCTATATGATAAACATTTCAAATGATGTCAAAATATTAATTTATTACAAGTCAAAGATTGATAAATTTTATTTTTTCAAAAATATTTGAATAACTTAACATTATTAAATGTAAGCAAAATTTGAGACATGACATTGGGCTATGTAATGCACCTGCCACCTTCCAAAGGGTAGTATTGAGCACATTCTCAAACTTTTCTCATGATTCCATGGAGGTTTACATGGATGGTTTTACAACTTATGAGAATACCTATGAAGAAGCACTTTCCAATTTGTAGAAAGTACTACAAAGATGTCAAGATCATCACCTGTCCCTGAGTCATGAGAAATGCTTCATGATGATGACTGTAGGAGTAGTTTTGGGATATTTGGTCTCCAATAAAGGATTCAAATTAGACCCCAACAAAATTGAGATAATATCAACACTTCTTGTACTCTAGAGACAAAAGGACATTTGAAGCCTCCTTGGCCATGTTGGGTACTACAAGAGATTCATACAATATTTTAGTAAACTTGTAGCACCACTATTCGTCTTATTGTCTAAAGATGTAGAGTTTGAATGGACACCTGCTTTTCAACATTCCTTTGAATCTCTCAAGGTAGCACTAACCATGAGACCCCTATCTTAAGAGGACCAAACTGGAATTTACCTTTCCATATCCATACAAATGCTTTTGATTTTGCAATAGGAGTTGTGTTAGGACAAAAGGATGAAAATCTTGAGTATGCCATTTATTATATTAGTAAAAATCTCTAAGGGGTAGAACTCCACTATACAATAATTGAGAAGGAGATGTTAGCAGTGGTTCATGCAATCAACCAATTCATACACTACATTATAGGGTATTATGTATTCATACATACTAACCATACAACAATAAGGTATCTAATGAACAAACCAATAGTTGATGGTAGGCTTGTGAGTTGGTTATTGCTATAAAAATTTGATATTACTATTATGGACAAGCCAGGGAAATCCAATATAGTAGCATATTTCCTCTCTAGACTTCCAACCAAATTAGAAGAATATGTTGTAGATGATTCGTTCCCATATGAGCACCTGTTTGCTCTTTCTTTGTATACCCCTTGGTATGCAGAAACAACCAACTATCTTGTAGTAGGGAAAACACCACCACATCTCTCACCAAGGGAGAAGAGGCAATTAGTTTAGAAGAATTTTCCTTACTCATGGATAGTTATATATTTATTCTACACAAGGCCTAACAACATAATGAGAATATGCATCAGAGAAGATGAAGTATATGATATCCTCAAAGCATGTCATGATGAACCTTGTGGTGGACACTTTGCATCAAAGAGGACAACTCTTAAGATTTTGAACACTGACTATTATTGGCCAACACTTCATAAGGATGTAATTAATTATACCAGGAGCTATGATAGATGTCAGAGAATGGGAAGGACAACAAAGACAGATGAGATTCCATTACAACCACAACTATTAATAACACCATTTGATAAATGGGGGCTAGATTTTATTGGTCCCATCTCCCCAATATCAAATAACAAAGAATGCATACTACTTTGCATCAATTACCTTACCAAATGGGTGGAGTTCAAAGCTTTATAGTTTGTAAGGGATGGGAATGTGGCAAAATTTATCTATGAATATATATTCACAAGATATGGTGTTCCTAGAGAAATTATCATAGACCAAGGGCCACAATTTACATCAGATATAATCACAAAACTATTGCAGGAATATGAGATCAAACATAAAAATTCTACACCCTACCACCCTTAAGAAAATGGTCAAGTGGAGGTCACTAACAGATAAATTGACAACATCCTCAAATACAATGCAACTCCACATGAAGGACTGGGCAACCAGGTTACTTGAAGAAGTTTGGGCTTACAAGACAACAACAAGTTTTACACCATATGAATTGGTGTATGGTAAAAAGGAAGTACTTCCAATAGAATTTGAATACAAGACTCTAAGGATAGCAGTCAAATTGGGCATGGACTTATCAACAACACAAAAGGAGAGGTTACATAACCTCAATGCATTAGATGAAATAAGAATGGAAGACATACACCATACTGAAATCATTTAGAAATAAAAAATGCGTTGGTATAACCAATTTATTAAAACCAAAGAATTTAATGCAGGTGATTCGGATTTACTGTATGATTCAAAGTGCAAAGATTATAAAGGGAAACTACAAGCTAGATGGCTTGGGTTATATGAGACAAAACAACATTACCAAATGGAGCAGTTCAGTTACAAACAATTAATGATGTATAGTTTTCATTTCTAGTTAATGGCCATAGGTTGAAACTCTACAAATGAGCATTACAAAAGGATGACTTCATTTTATCACTACAACATCAATTTGAGCCACATATACAAAATTAATTGACAACAATAATAAGTTCTTCAAAAATATTAGTAGACAAGCAACACAACTTGGCCACTGACATTTCACACACTAGTAGAATTTGGCAAATGAATGACTAGGTGACTAAAACTTTTAGTCACAACAACTAAAAATGACTAAATTCTACTTTTTTTTGCAACTCGGTTATAAATGAGTAAATAAATGACTAATTTGGTCATTGACTAAAAAATTATTTAGTCTCAAAAATAAAAATGACTAAATAGTTAGTCACCAAATACAAATTACATAAAATTTAAAAAACACATCTCATCCAATTATTGGCACGATGTATTGCGCACGTTAATCTATTAGCGCTTATTCACATTTATTTGCATTCATTACAAAAATATTCCTCACTTCATTCATTAGTTGCAGGTTAGCCTAGGACTGAGGCATTTTGATTAGTTATAGCAACTACTTGCATGGGTGATAAAGATTCAGAGAGGACCTAGAGACTTCTAAAAAGGCAGGCAAGGGAAAGGAATTTAGAGTTTGCTGCAACGAATTTGAAGTTGGCAAGGCCCTCTAAAGTGAAGTCGAATTTGGGGACACCCTCTGCAATGAATTCAAAGGTAATTCAAAACCTTCATTACATTAAACAAAAAATCTATAGCTTTCTTATTGGCAACTTACAGGAGTTACAATTTACTGTTCTTAATAATGTTCTTTTACAATCTTGCCACTATTTTTCTTCATAATGTGTTTGATCTAAATATAATAAAATTTGGGTGCCAGTGCCAAAATAGAATTTCCTCAAACAATTTTGATACATTTTCATTGCAATCAAAAACTACCCTTCTGCAAAGTAAACATGTGCTAAATTTACCCACACATCAAGCATCTAAATGTGATGTTTCATGTTGCAGCTTCTTGTACCTGTGTAAAAATTTCCTTTGCAATATCAAATTGACCCCTTTTAGCTAGCACAATAGCTACCCCATTTGTAGCATAAACATTTCTTGGTCTCTATGCCAACACTTTACAATATAGTTATCTATCCTTCTCAAGGTGTTGTGCCTCCACCTTTGGATCCCTCCTCTCATTGCAAAAAGTTGCAAAATAATTCCAATTTCCAAGTGAAATGTCAACATAAGAATTCTTTGTGTCTTATTCGGTTTGTTCAACTTTAATTGTTTCTTTTGCTTTAAGCCAATTATCTATTTTAAGTTCCATTTTTCCAAGCATAGATAAAGTATTTGATAAGTTTGTATCCACCTTAAGTGCATCCCCAATCAATTCTAGGCTTATTTGGATCTCATTATGAGCCTAAGCCATGGCTACAAGACGTAGATATGCATCCACATAATCAGGAAACTTGAACAATATTAACCTGTATAAAAGATTTTCTTTTTTAGTATCATGTAGCTATTCAAACAACCTAGTAAGATTAAATAGTGTTGTGAATTCATCCCATGGTAACTTAAGTGAAACACCACCTTCTTCTAGTTGATATAAGAATTTCATATCCTTAAAGATCACATGAAAAAATGTAGAATTCACACTAGGGATTTTATTTATGAATTCAATCCAAATGCCATTTCGTAATGCCTCCATAAAAGTTTGTTGAGCTAACTCTATTTCATCACACTCAAAATGAAGAACCCCAATGTTGTTTAAGAATTGAATGTGTACTTCTTCTCTACTCTTCTTCAAAAGAGACTTTGTTGTCTTAAGAGAATCTAAGGTTGCACTGGGATCTGACGATATTAATAACTCACCCATCTTGATAAATGCATGGGCATCACGTGGATCTATGCAACTTGCCTTTCTTAATTTCCAAAGCCTCTCTGCCTGCCCTTGCTGAGCATATATATGGCCTACAACTTTTAAGCTCTCACAGTTCTCAAGGTGGACCTCCAAAACCTTTTCAAAATTTGAGAGGGAACTCTTAAGATCTCTCAGCTTCAATTGAACCTATCCACAAAATCTTGTGGCCTCTAGCTTTCCTTGACTGATGCCATGTAGTAGTGGTTAGTTGTGTCATAATCACCTAAATACTATGATAAGATCGTGCAAGATTATAATATGAATGAGATTTCATGAGAGGGTGGTTAGTTGAAACAAGAGCTATCTCATGTCAATTGCTCCACAAGAAAATGTTGCTCCTATGAAGAGAAATGGTTTGCTAAATGATTCAATGCCATTGCATAGTACAAGTATGAATTTCTATGACTATGCATCTTTTCCATTCCTTCATGAACACTACCTTTTCACTAATTGTGAGAATCCTAGAATTAAAAAGTGCACAAAATTGACCATAGAGATTTTTCCCCATTTCAAATAGCAAAATTTCCAAAAAAATGTATTTAAAATAAAATCATGTTGATTTTTGTGCCAAAAAAAAAACCATGAGACCATAGCTTGTTTCTTACTATTATGCTTTGATATATTTTTTCCAAGCATCCATATCTTTTGAAAGCACCAATTTTAGGCTTTTAGCCATAACAGCAAGGCAATGAATGTTTGATAAAATGCTTTGGTAGACATGTATGAAAAATGTGGTAGCATAGACAAGGCAATGAACTTTGGAAAAAAGGCCTCAAAGAAATGTGGTCTCATGGTGATGGAATGCCATGAATTGTTATGGATTGTCATGGCATTCCATCACCATGAGACCACATTTCTTTGAGGCATTTTTTCAATCAGTTCATTGCCTTGTCTATGCCATTGCTTACTATTATGCTTTGATAGATTTTTTTCCAAGCATCCAAAGCTTGTTCGAAAGCACTTGTTTTAGGCTTTTAGCCATAGCAACAAGGTAGTGAACAATTTGATAAAATTCTTTGGTAAACATGTATGAAAAATGTGGTAGCATAGACAAGGTAGTGAACTTTTTGAAAAACATGCCTCAAAGAAATGTGGTCTCATGGAATGCCATGACAAGCAAATGTAATTGGCAGCTGCTCCTAGTTATTAGTTATGTGATGTGAAGTAATTGCATAATTGCTTAGGTTGACTTTGTAAAAACTATATTGTAATTGAAAATTTGTCATCTACCAGCATCTAGTTATTAGTTATGCAATGTGAAGTAATGCTTTGATTTTGAAAGATGTGCAATGCAATGTAATTAGCAATTTGAATATAAAATAAAATAAATCCATTTTTTACAATTCATTAGTTAAACTCTCTATTTTACTTTTTCTTTGTAACTCTATTGCTATGGAAATGCCTTTCAATTAAAAAATAGTTTTTCTCTTATTCTACAATTTTTCACATTTTGTCATCTATCAACATCTAGTTATTAGTTATGCAATGTGAAGTAATGCTTTGAGTTTGAAAGGTGTGCAATGCAATGTAGTCAGCAATTTGAATATAATCTACACAAATCTATTTTTTATAATTCATTATTTAAACTCTCTAAATTTTATTTGCTCTTTATAACTCTACTGCTATGGAAATGCCTTTCAATTAAAAAATATATTTTTTGTCTCTTAGTCTACAATTTTTTGTTGCTATGTGTAGAACATTACAAATGGATCAACGTTGAAGGTTGACTATGAATCAATACCATGCATTTGATGAGAGAATAGTTGATGAGAGGGAGATGGAAAAATATCCATGTCCATGTAATGACTGTCTTGGTGGAAAGGTGGATTTTTTTTTTGGATTTATTGACATATGATAAGATATGGGCACAGTGGTATAAGCCCTTGGAATGCCAATTATTATGAAGATATGATAGAATGGTAGAGTGTGAGAGATGATGTGGCACCAAACATAGATGAAGAGGCAACAATGTTAGACGAAGGGTTTGAAGTTGATAGAATGTTAAATGAGGGTCTAAACGATGATTGGGCCAAGTTGATGGAGGATGCATTAAAGCCTATGTATGCTAATTGCAAGTTAATCCATTTGACAACAATCCTTCAAATTCTTAACTTGCAAGTGGTGTTTGGTTGGGAAAATAAGAGTGTAGATTAGTTATTGGCATTATTAAGTTTATTGTTACCACCTAACTCCATATTGCCAACAAAATGAAGTCAATATAGAAAGGAAATCACTAAGATAGACTTAGGGTATGAAAACATCCACACATGTGTGAATGGTTGTGCATTATTTCGCAAGAATCTTGCAAGTGAGACTAAATGTCTGAAATGTCATTAAGCGAGGTATAGATAAGGGTTGAAATTAGTTGTGGTTCCCAGAAAGGTTCTTTGCCACTTTTTGGTAATCCCACGATTACTCTAAATGTATAGGTGCAAAGACATTGTTGAACTTATGCAATGGCATGCCCAAAATAAGAGCACTAATGGAAAACAATGACATGTGTCTGATTCTAAGACGTGGATGGAATTTGATAACAAATGGCCTGATTTTTCTCAATATCCTCATAATATAAGGTTGGGTTTGGCTCTAGATGGGTGAACCCATTCTCAGATCAAAGTACTAAATGGTCAACATGGCCAGTGTTTTTAATAAATTATAACTTGCCTCCATGGTTAGCAACTAAACCATTTTTCTTAATGCTGTCATTGATTATACCAGAAAAGAAAAGTGACTTCAGATACAATTGATGCTTATCTAGAGCCATTATATGATGAGCTAATGGAATTATGGAAAATAATTGAAGCAATTCAATCTTTAAGGGATGGCCATTCAATCAAATTCACTTTAAGAGCTTCCTTATTGTTTACAATTCATGATCTTCCTACATATGGCACATTGTCTAGTCTCATTGTTCATGGATACCATGGATGTCCTGCTTGCAACTTTAAGGATTTTGTGAGCCACTCAAGAAGTTTGCGTAAGTGTATTTATTATGGAAATCGTGCTTACCTTAAAATGGATCATCCATATCATCAACAAAAAGCATGGTTTAATGGTCAAGAAGAAAATCGTGAAGCACCATTGCTAGTAACAGGGGATTACATTGTTGAGAATGGACAAAAAAGAATGTCATTTATTAAAAATGATGGGATTGCTGGTAGTAGATATGATCCATGTAATGAAAGCAGTGTAAAAAGGTTGTGCATATTCTATAAGTTGTCATACTTTAAGGATATAGCCATTAGGCATACTATTGACTTTATGCATATTGAGAAAAATATAGCCCATGCTATTATAGAAACTCTTTTTGGTGCTTTTGATACTATTTCATCATGTGAAGACTTTCAACAACTAAAGATTCGTTGAAATCTTTGGGTTGAAAAATATGATGATGAAAAATATAGAAAACCTAGTGCTTTTTATGTCTGGACAAAGGAACAACATGCATAATTCTTACAGTTGATTTTTTAGACTCGCTTTCCCACTAGATATATTAATAGTATTAGAAGCCAAACTGACATTAATGGCTTAATAGGCCTTAAGACCCATGAATATCATGTCATAATAGAGAATATTTTACCTATTGTGGTAAATATATTAAGTTTGGCAAAGGGGCCAAGATTGGTTGTTATAAGGTTGGGCCTAATATTAAAGAGAATGAGTTTACATGTATTAAATCCTTCGAAATTTGATAGTTTGAGGGAGGAGGTTGTTGAAGTCCTTTATCTATTGGAATGGGAATTTCCACCAACAATCTTTAAAATTTCTATGCATATTTTGATACATCTACAATATGAATTAAAGCATTGTGGCCCAATAAGAATAAGATGGATGTATCCTATAGAACGATATATGAAGGTTTTGAAAAAAAATGTTCATACTAGGGAAAAACTGGAAGGCAGCATGTCTGAGGGATATTCAATGCAAGAGGCCATGGGATTTTTCATAGAATATATGAAGGATTTCAAAAATTTCAATCGACATGTATGGGATGATGATGAAGAAGAGAGTTGCAAGTGAAGTATTAGAAGTCAATGGATGTCGCTTCAAGCCATCACATCAAGAAAGAAGTGTGATACATGCCTATATTCATCAAAACACATCTTTGTTCGATAAGTGGCACAGGTAAAAAAAATTACACAATAATTTATTTACTCAATTGCATTTACACATTTATATTATTAATGCTATTATTTTTATGTTAATATTCTACCAGGGGCATGGAGTTGAGTTAGGGAGTAACTCTCATGAATCCATGGAGTTGGTGTTAGAGCTTGGACCTCCTCTGAGAGTCAACTGGGTTGGTGTCGGAGCATGGGAGTGAAGGAGTGCCAGAGACACTCGAGAGTTGGAGACCTCACGAGAAGAGCTGCATTTGTGTTATTCCACAGTGCATGTGCAAGAGTCGAGATCCTGAAAGAGGGACTCGCATGGAGTTGGAGGAAGGTGTAGTCTGAGGATTAGAAAGGGCTTGTCCGAAGAGGGGGCCGTGAGTATGGTTTATCATTGTCGCATGCAGGTTGGAAACTTGAAGAAAAAAGTTCGGTCAACCCGACCTCGTGATAGTTGGTATCAGAGCGGTTTAGAGGGAATTCAGGGACTTCCCCAATACCAACGGAGTTGAGATCAATGCTATGGGATAGCTTGAAAATGGGTTTGCAACTGGAAAGGTATGGGAGTGCAAGGTGCTTCAATCTGGCAGTGCAGTGTTGTGCATGTAGACTAAGTGGCCAGCAGGGCATGGTCACATAAATCTTGTGCATTAGGAGCCTCAATTGTTCAGTGGTAGCTAGGAGGCGAGGTGCAAGTCAGTGTTGAGAAGAGTTCAACATTATGTTGGGCAGTTCTAAGAAGTGAATGCTAAGTTGATGCATAAGGTTCATGTGGGATGGACTCAATCAATGAGGAGATTTGCAACCCTCTCCTCACAACCAAACTGGTAGTTTGGGTGCATTAGCGTAGGAATTTTGTGGATGAAGAGCTCATAGAGCCCATCTATGCACGACAAGCTTCTTGTTAAGTCGACCAAAGAAGTCTAGGAGAGAGACTTGGTCGCAGTGGCTAGTCCAGGGGATGGGATCGCCTTAGAAGTCATGTTGAAATGTGGCATATCAGTGTTGGAGGATGGATAGGTCAAGCTGGAAAAGATACATACAGATGGAAATCCAACAGATATGTTTATGAAGGCAGTGACAAGGGATAAGTTGAGGTCCTCTTCAACTTTGGTTGGCCTTCAAGGTTAAATTCAAGTATAGCAAGGCAGCCATCCAATGATTTTATTATCCAGTGCAAAACTTATTACAATCTCATGAATAATCGCCTTTTTCTACATACTATAATTCCCATCCTAACCCCTTATAACAAGCTTAGAAGCTTCTAGAATTAGGGTTTTACAAAGTTGTTTTCTTTTTCTTTTTTGGTGACAACACAATTTTTTTTTTCTTAGGGGCTGCCGCCCTCGAACCCCAACGAGGATACATGAAGAGTGTGCAATATAGCATGATCAATCACCACATACCAACAATCTCCCACTTGGATACTGATCAGGCTCCACACCAAACAAAAAATATGAAGAAGACAATCAAGCTTGGATGCAACATCGACCTCAAAAGTGTAGACATCATGCTAATTTGATTGGAGGTGATTCTTTTCCAAAACTTGAAGAATGGATTGCTAATTTAGTCAAAAATGAAAAAGAAGGTCAAGATATAACAACAGAGGAAAGTGAGCTTTCACAATCTCCACATTTATGGGCTACGTGTTTCAATGGAATGTGGGCCTATGGTAGTCATTTAAGAGTGGAAGAAAAAGATAAAGGAAAGACAAATTGTGATTGTGTTGTTAGTGCTGAATTTCTTCACGAAACTGAGAAGAAATTTTATGTTGGATTCATCCAAGAAATTATTCTAGTGGACTATGGTGAAAATAGTCATATATTATTAAAATGTAAGTGGATTTGACCATCCACAATACAATTTTATGAGTATGGATTTGTACGCGCAAATACAAGACAATTTTTATCAAAGACGAATGAGCCATATGTTTCCCCTCTTAAAATTAGCCAATCATTTCTAATTGATGATGTAAGAAGTCTAGGATGATCGTATGTCATTCAAACAAAGTCTCGTTCAAAACAAAAAAGTTCATGGAAGTTGTTGATATAATGTCTGATGGGCAATATGTTAATTTACAAGAAACATTAAAAGAAGTGGATGAAGACGATGATGGAGTGTTTGAAGACATTTTGATTACCAATGAAGAGATTGGGAGAGAGAATGCATTGCATGTCACAGATGAGGATGAGGAAGAAAATTAAGCAGATGCAAACACGAGTGATCAAGATTATGATCTTGTTGGAAATGCAGATGATTATGATGATGTTTTGTCACCTTAAGAGGTTAGCTTGTCACCTAAACTTTGGTTATATGTATGGTGTAATTTATTATTGAATGTATAAAGATCTAAGTATAGGTATTCTTATTCACTATCGTATTACTGATACATTTATGAATGTAATCATCATTATTTTGCTGGTACATTGTATACAAAACCTAAGATGTTCACTGCTGATGTGAAGTGCATTTAAAGTTAGGTTCATTCTTCTTAGTTTTCTTA
This sequence comes from Sequoia sempervirens, assembly GCA_007258455.2. Taxonomy (NCBI): domain Eukaryota; kingdom Viridiplantae; phylum Streptophyta; class Pinopsida; order Cupressales; family Cupressaceae; genus Sequoia; species Sequoia sempervirens. The sequence goes on along the minus strand of VDFB02137312.1, from coordinate 8,717 downwards.
CTTTGGTTGAAATTTTGAAATTAATTTTGTTTAGTTAGAATATAATTTCTTGTATGTCCTATATGTTTTCTAGATGCAAACATATAATGAACATATGTGATTTAATAATACATATAGATATCTTAACATTAGGTGAACTAAGCTTCCTCATTACAAACAAAGAAATGATCTCTTAGGTCTAACTGATACTAAAAACTAAAACTGGGAGACTACAAAATTAGAAAATTGTTCAATCTTTTCAATAAAATGATATCTAAATTAGTGCATTCATAATAAAATCCAATACCGCACTACCACAACAGTCAATAGAGGTATGCACGGGATGGCAGGGCATATAGGTCAATGTACAAATGCTTACCACAATACCGCGATGACCAAATATGAATATCGTGGGGTGGTAGTGAGAGCATGTTAACAACTAAAGTAAACTGTAGCCCCGCAAGGGCTAAATAGTGACATTTTGGTATGGTGATGAACAATCACTCAACCGCTAGAATTAATCCGTTGTCCTGTGGGAGTCCAAAGGGGTGTGTGTGGGGTGGCGGTATTGCTAACCCTACCATATCGCTACCCGCAACGGTCTTGATATGACAAAACAGTATGGCGGTGAATAGTCACTCAACCGCTAGAATTAACCCATTGTCCCGTGGGAGTCCAAAGGGGTGCACGTGGGGTGGTGGTACTACAAATGCTACCTTGCAATGGTCTTGAAATCATAGAGTAGTACTGTGGTACAAGTTGTCAAAGCATTTAATGATTACACCGTTCGATTTCCCAAGATCAAAGGCATGTATTCAAACTTGAAATATGGGCATATTCTAAAATATTTTGCACAAATTGACATTAATAGTGAGGTGACCGAGCTCAAAAACAAATATTACTTGGGACTCGACGACATTTTGGCAATCATTCACATAGCTCAGTGTACCAAAGGCAAGGGAGTTCAAGCAGGAAGAATTGACAACTATTATTTCACCAGGTAAGTTCACAGAAACCCTCTATAGCAAGTCTACAATAACTGAATTTACTTCTACAAGTAGACACTTAAAGAAATCAAGTAAGAGTAAATTCTTCATCATGCCACCCAAAAGAAGTCAACTTGCGAGTAAAAAGGAAGAGTCCACAGTTTCCAAAAGAGAGAAGAGGTCCCTACAACAATCCATTTTAGATGTGTTACATAATTTTGTAAACAAAGGATTCAAAAAGGTGTTTAGAGATACAACCCATGGATGTAGAGACCCAATTATCCCTATCTCAGGGTGGGATTTGTTTTGGTACTTCTATGAAAAAAGGGATGACAAGATTCCAATTTTGAATCCTTGGACCTTAGATTTGGCCAAATTGATAGTCCCAAATGTCTTTGTAGATGTTGAGTTTATTAAAGTATTGGCACAATATTATCACCTGGCTACCAAGACTATAAGAATGCTAGATGGTTCACCATTAGTGGTGTTGACTAAAGAAGCAATTATAGAGTGTTTTATGTTAAACAAGCAAACTATCACTAAGACCGACTTGGAAAAAAGTGAGGAGGATTACAGGAGATTGAGAAAAACCTATAGGAGTAATGAACTTCCTTTACACATGAAAAGGGGTGTAAACAATAGGAGGATACCTATCTCCCACTTCCAAATTGAGCCATTTTCCATAGAAGACTTCCAAGTATATTTGAAAAGAACTTATTTTTCTTTGTGCCAAGTGCTTGGAATAGATGTTAAAGATAGGATGCCAACCTATCTCATGATGATGGAAATGAAGAAACAAAATCATGAAGTCAACATTGAGTATGAATTTATTGTTGAAATTGAGAAAGGGCTACATGAGCGATTTTTGCAAGTAAGAGAGAACTTAGCTCCCATCACTTTTAGGAAATACTCTTTGTTGTGTCATTTAATATTGTACCAAAAAAGAAATAGATGGACTAAAAGAATGTGTTTGGGAATGGCTGATGATGAAGGGAATAGGTTTCCTATACAAAATTGGTGCATCTGGGATAGTATATGTAAAAATAGTAATTATGTAATATTTCATGATGATTTTGTAATAAAGGTCATGGCCAGTCTTGGTAATATTTCACCAAAAATTGCCTAATAAAATCATGCAAGTATTAAGACCTTTAGCATTGAAGATAGAGTAGGGACATACTCACAATTTTGAAGACTTGTTCTTCTTAGCAAACCAAACAGTAATAAGGGTCTATGGGTGTCCTCAAGCCCCACATGTTTTACCTAAATTTGTTTCTATTCTAATTGCATTTTTAGAATTTATGTGGAAAATGTTATGAATGGAGCAGGATGTTATGAAAAGACATAAAAAGGGGACATTCCTCCGTGACCTAACTAAATGTGAGGAGCTATCCATAGGGTCTGACACTCTTGAAGAACTACAAAACTATTTGAAGATGAGATATTCATTGAAGTCACGAGGAGAAATGATCTTTGATCCCAAAGGGCATATTAAATTTGTAAAGCAAACACTTTTCACTAAAGTTGGGATTACCCATGTAATGGATTATGAAGAATATGTAATAAGAAATTGCTTTACACCTGATGAAGTTTTTCAAAGGAAGAGGAAGTGTGAAATCATAAAGAGGCTTGAGGAGGAGAAGAAGAAAAGGGACACTAGATTCCAAGGATTCTATGTTGAAGAAGGGGATCCTATCAAAAGGATGAACTTAATAATTGACAACTTTGAAATATTATCCAAATTACCCATCAAACCAAGTGGTATTGTAATCACAGAGCTCCTACTAGACACTACCACAATACAATGAGAAGCATCCCCTGAGAAACCAAGCCTTAAAAGGAAGACACATGGAGTGGCCCCCTTAGTGGCAGTGGAGTGGCCCAGCCTTAAGCTTGTGGCATATGGGAATGATAAGTGCATGATGAGATTGAGTATTGTAGAGCCTGGAGATGAAAATGGAATTTAGCCGATGTAGATTATTGCCTAGAATTTTAAAGATTAATGATTGAAGTCTTAGAAAGATTCCAGCTTACATCGCCCTACAGCTTGTTACAATAATTGAAATAGCTCACAAACCAAAAGAAATACTGTGGGATATGAACATGGGCATAATGATCAAGAAGTGCATGATGATGTTTGGGTGATTGATACCCTTAGATTTTATTGTAGATGATAAATTTATTAAAAATCCCAAGTTGTAAGGATGTGGTTTAAAATGATGGAAAATGGAAAGAATTTGAGGAGAGAATCCAAATTAATCAAGATGGGCACCGAGGACATAACAAGACCAGATTATTGCCTAGAATTTTGAAGAACTCAAGATTAATGAAATTACTATTAGCCCCCAAGAAGCAAGAAAATTAGTCTTAGAAAGCAATATACTAATTATTCCTGGGATGGAGTTAAAAAAGATATTCTTACTGGATCAAGTAAGAAGCCAAGAAGCTCCCACATTGGTTTTTGAATTCAATTCAAATGAGGGAATGAGTAGCACACGTTACAATCCAAAAATTGAAACCCTAGCCTTTTGGACAAAGCAAAAAATATAGAAAAACCAAGATTTCTTGATGTTGTAAAAGAAATGAGAGGGACTGCCATGGTAAAGATACTTCAAGACACATCAACATTGGAGGCAGCTACTATGACAATGCACTCAACAATGTTTACTAGGGATGTGGTTAAAGCTATGGAGCTTAGATTGGTAGAATATGAGAAAGTACAAACTGATCTGAATGACAAAGTGAATAGGTTATTCATACAAAATGTGAAATTGAAAGAACAGTTGAAGGGAGCAGGTCCTTCCTAAAGCACAAAATTAACAATATACCAGCCCCCTACTATCTAGACCGATACATGTGCAATCATTGTTGAACAAGTAAACATGCTAAAACAAGAAATTGAGAAATTTAAAAAGACTAATGAAGAAACAAAGGAAAGAGCAAAGAGAGAAACCCTCAGGGTATTGGAACAAATCTTGGAGCGTAGTGTTAAACTAATTGTGGACAAATTGGAAAATGTATATGAATGTTACGTCTCCTTGTCACAAGCAGTTGATCAACTAAAGGCCCATGTACCTATATTGGACCCCTTATTCAAGAAATGGAAACCTATACATCACACCTTAACGACTTTGTGCAAAATTTTACAAAGGAGTATTGAGGCCCCCGCAACTTTAAGGCCTACTGAGCAAATAGTCCAAATGGTCATAGATGAATTTCAATACATATTTGTAGAAGAGCAAAAGATCAAGGATATAATTGATTCGTTTCACACACTAAAGCAGTGGTTTGTACCTAAGATATTGAGGGATGATGATCAAATAAAAGGCTCCAAGGATTGGATAGATCCCAACTGCCTCACTAATATATAGAAGGATGGTGAGATAAATCTTCACCAACTCAATTTAACCTTGGATGGAATAATTGTACTAGATGTTGGATACTCAAAATTCATCACGGATGGCAAAGCGTTATTAGATAGTAGATGGAAGAGTCACTTGGCCAACACACAAAGTCTCTAGGAGTGCAAATGGCCTCATGATTACGTAGTGTACCAATGGGAACAGACATATCTAGCTCCCCCAAAAGAATAGGCCTTGCAATGAAGTACCAAGCCTTGCAGATACTATCATGGAGAGAGGACTTTTCCAGATCTAAATGATTATGGGTACCTTATGATGAGTAACAAACTTTTGTATCTTGTGAGTGTTGTGGACTTCAACATTTGATCATTTCTCTTCACTTATCATCTTTCATTGCTTTTATGTAATCCTATGTAAACAATGATAATTAAGACCTTTTGATTTATGTTAAAAGTGGGCTACTGAAAAGACACTTTTTGACATGTCAGTCAGGAATTTTTTTTGAAATGTATTGTAAAATCTTTTTGAAGATCAATAGAATGAAGTTATAATCGGTGGTCGAATTCTGGTTTCAATTGTTTGTTGAAGAATTAATGAATGTTATCTTGTTGTCTCCAATTTGATCTTTACTTGTTATTTAAATCAATATATCAAGGGTATATCCTGGTTACCAAAACACATTTGCTACATCAAACAATTCATTTTGTACTAAATTTTGGTGTCAAATCTTTGGTAATTATGGTTAGTTTCATTACATTCAAATTTTGAATTCTGGGAAATTATATACAGTAAATAGATTGATGGTTGTTTGGATAGTGAAATTAGCTCTCTTAAAAATTAACTGAAATATCTTGTCTTGAACTATCTAGAAAGATTATTTTAATTAAAAGAGAATTTTGTGGGGTTGGGGCCCCTAGCTCTATTGGCTAAATCTTTCCTCACATGAGGTTGGTCACAAGGTCTAGTCTCCCCACCCCCAAGTGGGTACCGAGGGCGTGTCACACCAACATTGCCGGGTAACGCTAAAAAGTTTACCTGTGCACATCGCAGCTTTATAGGATCGTGCCACCCGATTCCTACAAATAATAAAAAAAAAATAAAAGAAGAGAATTTTGTGATTATTTTTCTAAAAATGATTTTACAGTGTAACTAGCTTGCTATTTTTATTCAAGATACAAGTCATGATCAAATTCAAGGACATACCAAGAAGATGGTAAGTTCTACGTCAAACCCTCAACCTCACTTACTTTAGTCTACTTACATGGGGATATTAAGGAAGTTGCTAAACAATGAATATATATCATTTGTTGTTTGTGAAGGAGAATCCTGTGAGATCCAATATGGTAGTGGATCAATATCTGATTTCTTAAGTAAAGATGATGTCACAGTTGGGAAACTTATTATGAAACATCAGGTTAGTAATTTTTGGATGTTAAGGCTTCCTAGTTGGATATCAAAGATCTTTTCTCATCGAATTAATTTGGAATTTATGTATAAATGGATTCTTTCATGTTATAGGTCTTTACTGAGACAACACATGAACCAGGGTTGGCATTTTTGTTGTATAAGTCTTATAGCATTCTTGGGCTTGGTTTCCAGGAAATTTCTATTGATAATGTTGTTCCAGTCTGGTTAGTGTTGATAGCCTTCGTTCTATAATGTCAACTTCATTCTATAATCTGAGCATATCGCCTTTCTTAAATGTTAAACAAGGTTCTTAAATCAAGGGTTCAATATGCATATTTCAGGCCTATGTTGAACACTCTATTTAAGGCATTTGTTGACAAGACTACATTTTTTAATTGATTTATCTTTCTATTGTGTTTGGACTTACTTTTGTAAACTTGCAATATACAACACACTTTTATTCTTTCTAAATTGAGACTAATAGTAATTTTTTTGGTTGTATTGAGGCACAACTTCATTCATGGTAGAAAAGGTAGTACCTTGTTGCTCATATCAAATGGCACGTTGCATATAAAGGAGGAAAGGTTCTAGTTGGGTTATTGTTGATTGCATTGAAGGAGAGCTTCATATATGGGACACGATCAACACTCTCCTTCTTGGATTCTACATGTTATAGCTTGCTCTAGGAAGATTTCCCATGTTGTAGAATTTTTAAGAGATGAAAGGGGCATGTGCTCGCATTGAAGGGCTCCAAGCATGTGTTTCCATCATTGCAGAATTTTTTTGGAGAAGTTTCTTTCTTGTAGTCATTTATGTGCAATATTGTAACTCAGATTTTTAGTCTTATGATTGAAAATAAAAATTGTAATACTCTATTTCTAAGCTGTAACTAGAACACCTTTCTTTTATTAATAAATTTCACCAATTTTTCCTTCTCAATGATTGTCTTATTGTGTGTAATTGATGATTGATGTGTATTTCTATGTTCTATATTTAAATCCTCAAATATTAGTCAATTAAAATGACTAAATATACTACTAATTGATGTTAATTAATAATTAAATTGACCAATATACTACCAATTGACATAAATCAATGAACAGTGAATAAATATGACTAGATATATGACTAGTGAAATCGGTGAATAAAAATGACTAAATATATTACCAAATTGATCAAAATGATGATTAAAATTAATGTCTAAATACACTACTAATGCACAAAAATCAGTGAATAAAAATGACTAAATAAGTGACCAGTTAACAATAATCAATGACTAAATATATCAGTGAATAAAAAAATGACTAAATAAGCAACCAGATTACAACAATCAATGACTAAATGAACAACTAAATAAGTGACTGGTTAAATATATCGATGAATAAAAAATGACTAAATAAGTGACTAGATTACAACAATTAATGACTAAATCAATAACTATCTATTAGTGAATAAAAAATGACTAAATAAGTGACCAGATTACAACAATCAATGACTAAATATACTACCAAATCAATCAATCAAAACAACCAATAAATGACTAAAAATGGTTTAGTCATCAATCTGGTCACATTATAAATGACTAGCAAAAAACTACTAATGGTCACGTGACCATGTTCAGTCATTTATAAGTAGTTTTTAGTAGTTTTTTAGTCATATATTGTTGTTTTTGTACTAGTGACACATGTATAATTCTATCACACATCTCACATGCACACACTACATAGGTGACATTCAACAATCTTCATTTTCTACACTAGTAGCAAAAGGAATAGGGGCCTACAACATTATGCCCCTAGGCAACAAAAAAATAGAAGGGACCTGTTACTACATGATCCCATAACACTTTCTTGTTAATCATTTCCTATACAACCATATTAATTGCATATATCCATTCGCACATGCAATCATACACCTTACACTTCATTGCATGCAACTTATTTCTTCATTAGCATGTATCTATCATACCATCTTTTTTTATTCCACTGTACACCATGCAATAACTTTCACCTCCCCCATCACGTACTTTTTGTAGCCTTTTTCATCCATCATTCCAATGTCATTTCCATGTGTCATACATATACTACCTTCAATTTAAATACATCACTACATGAAGTTCATAGCAATCATGGCATGCCATTTCAAATCAAGCTACAAGCGACATTCAACTCCTTCACACAAGTTGCATTTCATCTTAAACATTTACTTAAGGTACACTCTACATTAACTATTATAATTATCATTGAAGATTACTAATTTTATGCATATTTATTGTTCATTCATGCATGTCAAATATCATGTTTAATTTTCCACTACTTCAAATTTATGAATCCACCCAATCTGTACATACTAAGTGAGGACACTTAGCAAATTTAGTTGGGGGGAGGGGTATTCAAGATTATTATTCTTTAGTTTTTTTTTTTTTTTTCAAAACTTTATGTTGTTTCATTTTCCACCATTTTCAAGAGATGGAGAATTTAAAGGAGACAAAGAAGCGCTAAGCAACAAAATTAAGAAGTGCATTTGAATGATATAACATACAACATAGCAAAAGTAGTATAATTAGGGTGGCAGAGAAAAAAATAGAGCAAAACAAAGCATAGTGAGTGACTACAGATTGTTAAAGCATTGCAATGGGCAGAAACATTGTGAGAAAGGAACCTACAACACACAATTTTCTATTGGAAGATAGGCAAGGCTTGCCTATCTTCTAGCAAGCTGGCTAGCTAGATTATTTCTTAAGGCTTATAGAATTTAACAAAGTGATGACCCAACAATTTTCTAGCACACTATAAAACAATGATGCAATTGTCAGGGGTTTGAGGGTAGATGCATTGGAAGTAGTTGTAGCTAAAGTATCCAGTCTTCCAAGAGTAGGAGAGGAGTTTCTAGTAAGAGCAGACACAATTGCAACAAGGAATGAATTCTCCTTGCTAGGAGAAAATCTAGACTCTTCCTCACAAGGTATCAAACACTTGTCTTT